>PVKC010017426.1:0-20191 GCA_004027635.1 Crocidura indochinensis | reverse complement strand
GGCGTTTGCCTTTCATGCAAAAGGTCATCGGTTCGAATCCCGGTGCCCCATATGGTCCCCCGTGCCTGCCAGGAGCAATTTCTGAGCATGGAGCCAGGAGTAATCCCTGAGCACTGCCGGGTGTGACCCAAAAACCAAAAAAAAAAAAAAAAAATGCTCCAATCACTAATTATCAGGGAGATGCAAATCAAAACAAGAAGTTATTACCTTACCCTCACCTCACACCACAGGGAAAGAGAGAGAGGGGAGAGAGAGAGGGGAGAGAGAGAGAGAAAGAGAGAGAGAAAGAGAGAGAAAGAGAGAGAGAGAGAAAGAAAGAGAGAGAGAGAGAGAGAGAGAACACTGCTTTCATGTTTCATGAATGTGGGGAGAAAGGTACTCCCATTTACTGCTAATCATAATGCCAACTAGTCCAGCCTTTTGGAAAAAAATATATGGATACTTCTCAAAAAATTAGACATTGAACACCAATATGATTCAGAAATTACCACTTGTGATCCTAGGAACACAAAAACACAATATAGAAAATAAATTCTTCACTCCTATATTCATCACACCACTATTTTTAATAGCCAGAAGCTGGAAAGAACCCAAGTGTCTGAGAACAGTAGAATGCTAAAGAAACTGTGGCATATCTACAAAATAGAATAATATACAACTGTTAGGAATAAAGAAGTCATGAAATTTACTTATACATGAATGGATATGGAGATTATTATGTTGAGCAAAGTGAGTCAGAAAGATAGACATAGAATAATCTTATTTTTTCTGGGATATAAGAAAAGATTATATGATAATAATATTCAGAAACAATAGAAATAAGGGCCAGGCAGGCCCTTCCATGGTAGGAAATTTGCCACATTTGGTAAAGGATTGTACAGAGTGTACAAAACGAAGTATCTAAAAATGGGAAGAAGAGATGAACAGACACTTCCTTAAAGGAGAGATACAGATAGGAATAGAAATGCATAAAAATGTTCTTTATTATTGTAATTAATTAAATTAGATTAAAAATACCAATTATGTGTCACTTCACCCCAGTGAGATTAGTGTCACAAATAATAAAGATAAAAATATTCGGTGCAGATATAAATAAGGACCTCTTATCCATTAAAGGCAGAAATGTTGCCAGTTCAGTCTCTTAAGGAAACAATATAGAACTTAAGAAAAAAATATATCTAAAAATTAAATTTCTATTTCATGTAGAAATTCCAGTTGTTGGGCCGGAGAGGTAGCATGGAGGTAAGGCGTTTGCCTTTCATGCAGAAAGTCATTGGTTTGAATCCCGGCGTCCCATATGGTCCCCTGTGCCTGCCAGGAGCAATTTCTGAGCATATAGCCAGGATTAACCCCTGAGCACTGTCGTGTGACCCAAAAACAAACAAACAAACAAAAAAAGAAATTCTAGTTGTCAATTATATCTCAAGAACCCCCAAATCACTATTTTGAAAATATATTTGTTCTCCTATGTTTATTGCAGCCCTGTTCAAAGTATTTTAAATATGTAAACAACTGAAGTTATTTCATAATAGTAGACCAACTAAAGAAATTGTAACATATATATGCAACTCAGCAATATGAAGAAATTATGTAAATCATTGATTCTTGGATGAATATGAAGGGTATAAGTCAGATAGAATTAAGTCATTCAGATCAGAGGCAGACACAAAATGATCTCATAATTGGGCTATGAATTAACAGTGAGGAGCAACAAATGGTATAAAGTAACAAAAGCTAAATTTCTCAGTGGAATGGGATCCTAGAGAAATTGGTGAAGTAAAGCAGGCACTGTGGTAGTATGTGTAGTGGGTGTTTTACTATCTCAAATAGAACTTATGTATTCATGTGTATATGCACGTATACAGTGTATGGATGAAGCTATCTTTAACAGTATTTTAAATCATGTCACATGAAATAAACTGGGGGGAATGCCAAATAGTATAATAAAAGAAAATGAAGCTGGTTACTAGTTTCATGCTACTATTCTAAAATTAATATGGCACATTGCATTCTTTTCAAAATAAAAATATTACAGATCTCCTGAGAAATTTGCTTCTTTAAGTAAAAAATAAAAACAAAAAACAATACCAATCACACATGCTATTAGTGCATTCCAATTGTCCCCAGCACATTGAGGGCACAGGTAGTATGACCTACATTTGGAAACACTGTGGGTTGGAGGTTGGGTTGAGGTTTTTTTTTGTACACAATTTGAGCTCCCTGCTGTGCCAAGGGAAGGAGTAAAGGTTTTCTCTAATATTTTCCAGAGAGGGACCCAAGGAAAAGAAAGAGTCCTATGGACTAAAAGCTGTCAATAATCAAATAATAAATGGGGTCTTGCACCTTAATACAATTAAGAGAATCTTTGCCAGACTTTTGTATGTATGAACAATAAGTTTTTATGAATCTTACTTGAAGAAAACAAAAAAAATTGATAATTAAAAAAAATAATGGATTCTTGCTCAACATTATCTATTTTCCAATTTCAGGGCTAAGATTTCTTGGTTTGTGACTAAAAACTTAGAAGTTATATTATTTGTTCATATTATTTGTGACAGTAAATAGTTTTCCTGCATTGCCTTTTATATATATACATATATATGCTTATTTTGATGTTGATATTAAAATTTAATGTATCCTGCGCCATAATTCTTTGAGCAAAAGGTCCTCAGATGAAAAATCTATTTAAACAAAATGCTTAAACTTTCTAACATCCTATTCTTCCTGTGAGTAAACTGCCTTAGGGGATTTTAGTAACTTAATAAAAATACCATAGTTTACAAAGTTATTCATGATACAGCTGTTTCTGGCATGTGATTTTTACAATATTCCCACCTCCAGTGTAACATTCATTACACCATTTCATCACACCATTCTCCAATTTCCTACTCACCCAAAAGCCTGCTCTCTTGGCCAAAACAATGTAGTTTTTTTTATATTGCTTGTTGTAACTAAATGGTAATGGAATTATCAAAATAACTTCACTAAAAGAAAATTTGTGAAAATTGTACCTTACTATGGAGTCAGTAAGTCTCTTAAGGTTTATTAAGCTCTTTGCTGCTGGCTAAGGATTCTTTGTTGGTTGTTTTTGTTTGTTAAGCCAAGGTGACATGCATGCTACTGTCCCATTTACTTTGGTGTACTCCAACATTAGTTTCAATATTGAGTTATTTGGAGTTAGCCTTATACTCCAGGAACTTTAGGATCTATGGATCCGAGACAATAAATTGACATAGTATCGCCTGTGGTAGACAGATGTGGCTGCTAAGATTTCCAAAAGTACAGAGCAGGAGATACTGCCAACAATACTCCAAGAAGACTATAGAATTTCTAGCCACAAATGGGTAAGGCTGGAATTTTTCTCAGTTTGTGTCTCTGCAGAGAATGAATGAAGCAGTGAAGCTGGGTTGTTGGCTTATCTGCAGCTATGGAGAGTGGTTATGGATGTGTGTGCTGGGTTTTGGCAATGCAGGAGATATCGCTCCCACTCCTGCCGGCTCCCCAGAGTTTTCAGAATGTCACAATATAGTTCTTAGTATGAAAATTACATACAATGAATGCCCACCAGAAATTTTACTGACTAAAATATTAAGAATATTTAATATTTAATATACACTAAAACTATGGGAGAGAAACTTTGAGAAATAAAGATCAACTAGAAACTACATAAGCATTATTTGACACACTCAACAATATAGAGGGAGAAAAATAAAATATGAAACACTATAGGCATACATTTATGCATACCCAATAAAATAGCACTTTAATAATTGTTTAGATTATAGAAATTAAAAAGCATTAAGGAGTTTTAAAAGACAGTTTTAAATAAAATAGAAATACATACATCTTTTTGAAGTTTGAAAATATGAAGATATACTTGAGTTTAAAAATTATATATAATCTATATATTATATATTGGTTTGGGGGCCACACCTGTTGACTGCCAGGGGTTACTCCTGGCTATGCGCTCAGAAATCGCTCCTGGTTGGGGGACCAAATGGATGCTAGGGATTGAATGGAGGTCCTTCCTGGATCAGCCGCCTGCAAGGCAAACACTATCGCTCCAGTCCTAAAAAAATTTTTTTTCTGGATCTCACCTGTTGTGAACATAACTGATTCCTGGCTCTGTGCTCAAGGATCACAAGTAGGACAAGTTGGAAGATCATATGAGATTCTGGGGATTAAAGTTTAGTGGCAGGCTCCACATGGCAGTGCACATATCAACGTGGATTTAATCACAACAAACCAGCAGTGCTCAAACCCACATCATCCTGGCCTGCAAATACATATCAATAGTGGCAAGATGACCATATTCCAAAGGACAGAACCAGAGTAGATTATACTATGTTCCAAAATTCTTCTAGTCAATTAACCACATCACAACATGTAGAAAATACCACACTGCAAGTATGACAATGGGATACAATGCAGGCTTAGAGAATGAAGATGACAAATTTAATGCCATGGAAAGTGGGAACCATCTATTTAGCCTCTCATATAAGGATTTTAGAGAAGAAATGTGGAGGATCCTTACAGAACTCAAAGAAAATATGGAACAAACTGAACAATCGATAAGAATCAAGAGCATATGAAAATAGAAATGGAAAAGTACAAATTTAAATAACAGGATTTAAAAATTTGGTAGGTGAAATGAAAACCTCATTAGAAAGCCTCTCCAAAAGATTGAGAGTATCTTAAAATAGATCCAGTAAGGTGGAAGATGAGATGCATCTTCTCTAAGCCTCAAGACATGCCAGGTGTTATCCTTGAGTGTAGAGCAATTAGTAAGCCCTGAGCACTGATAACTCTGTGGTCCCTAAACCAAGAAAAATCATATGGAGATATAAGGTACTAAAGAGTAAATATGTTAGTAGGAGTTATGATATAAGAAGTGCTATGAGGTGACAAATTAGAAGATAGAGGAAAAAAGTACAAATAAACTTTGACAATGTTCATTGTAGGTGGCAAATAAAATTTGAAAAATAGTAGATACTAACTAGTTTGGTTCTAAAAGTATTAATTTGAACACAATAAAAACTTGAAAGAAAGAAAAGAAAGAAATGTTTAATTATAACTCAGACCAGGCAGTACCCTAATTGAGATTTGCTATGGAAAATATGTGCATACAAATAAAAGTCAATTATTTAAACAGTATTGTATTTACATATATATATATGATGGCTTCCAAAACATTATAAATATATTAAACCCATAATTATTGCATCTTTGTATACAGAAGTCATTATATTTAATTAAAACATATTAAAATAAAATTTTATCAAATATACCATACTATACATAAATATCAGTAGTTTATGAGTTGAAAAATATAAATGATACTCCATGCCAATTAACTAATAAACATAGACAAAGAAAATGGCATCAATAATAATACATCAAAGTTGTCTAATATGTTACTAACTCCAAATCCTACTAGTATATTTGTGACTGAGGGAAGAGAGAGATACTCTGTCTAATAATAAAGAAGGAAGAAAGAAAGAAAGAAAGAAAACAGAAGGAATGAAAAAAAGAAAGAAAGAAAGAAGAAAGAAAAGAAAGAAAGAAAGAAAGAAAGAAAGAAAGAAAGAGAAAGAAAGAAACAAGAGAAACATTTAATTAGAACTCAGACCAGGCAGTACCCTAATAAGAACGAAAAGAAAAAAGAAAGGGAAAGAAAGAAAGAAAGAAAGAGAAAAAGAAAGAAGAAAGAAAGAGAGAAAGAAAAAAGAAAGAGAAAGAAAGGAAGGAAGGAAGAAAAGAAAAAGAAAATGAAAAAAGAAAGAAGAAAGAAGAAAGAAGAAAGAAAGAAAGAAAAAGAAAGAAAGAAAGAAAGAAAGAAAGAAAGAAAGAAAGAAAGAAAGAAAGAAAGAAAGAAAGAAAGAAAGAAAGAAAGAAAAAGAAAAAGAAAGCAAGAAAGCAACAGGTGGACTCAAGTACTGGTGCACAACATTGTTTTAGGTGTGTGATCTTGCTATTTAACTCAATTTCTCATATTTTATTGATTTACTGTGAGGAAATAATGACTTAACTTATAAAGCATGTTTGATTTGGTTTGGGGGGTTCACTTTACTACACTTAGGATTTGCTCCTGGATTTTTCCTCTGGGATCACTTCTGGCAAGGCTCAGGGAACTTAGTAAAGGCTGTCCAGGATCAAGCCTCCTCAGCTGCATGCATGACAAGTTCCCTGCCCTGTCTACCATCACTCAGCCCCATCAACTTTTACATTTTCATGACAGCTAAAAATTACATTAGAGCTTACTAATCTATGAAACATTAAATAAATGTTTTAATAGTTTTAATACTGTTGTCACTGTATTTCATATAATAATTGTTATAACACCATAAAACTTATGATTTCAGTATATATGTTTTAATAATTTACTGATTTTTAACCTTCAATATAAAAGTACTACTTGAGATAGTAAAATAACTGCCTTAACATGACTTTTATTTCTATTGATAAGAGAACCAGAAAATGTATAATAAAATTCAGAGTGTGTCCCTAATCTAGCATAGTAGAAAGAAAAATGAAAAATAATGACAGTCAAAGAGTTAAATATGTCTCAGTGTTCAAATACTTGTAATTTCAAGTTCTAAATCTTCCTGTGGCAGACTCATCCACAAATTTGTATTGAAATTTATATTACAAAGCAAATGTTTATTCACTTTCATTTTTCTATTTACTTTATGGATATTTTTACCAAAGCCTGTCCTTGACCAATATTACAAATCAATTTTATTTTTTCTAATGCAATACATAATTGGAATTTTCTTTATTGAATGCACTTCTTTAATTACTATCTTTGCTCTTTTCAATTAAGCTGCAAGTAACCTGAACTTGAAACTATATAAATATTGCTGAGAAAAATTAATTAAATTTTTAAAATACGATGAAGAATTAAATACTTAGTTGAGTACTTAACTTTGAGGATTTTTAACATTTTATTAGATATAAAGATTTTACAGTATTGCTAACCCTACATTTCATGGATACAGCTTTCCAATATCACACCAATTTTCCAGGGACCATTTCCATCTCCTATCATCTATTTTTAAACAAATATTTTTACTTCTGATTATTTGGACTACTTGACATTTCTTACTATGTTCCTTTATTATATTTCATACTTGGAACTGTTTTAGTCTTTCTCAATTTTTCAAAAATTGCTAAGGTGGTTTAAAATATACATATGGGCAAATCAAGCTAAGCTCATAGAATTTCACCCTATATAAATCAAGATAAATTTATAAAGTATTCTTTTCAAAAACGTTACTTTTTAAAGGCATATGAATTTCAAAAATAATGTGTGAATAATTCTCTGTTAAAGATTATACTAAATAAGATTTACATTAAATAGGTAATGCTTACATATGTAAATTTAGTAAGAATGAAAAGAGAGTTAAGAAAACTATATGGGGGGCCCGGGAGATAGCATGGAGGTAAGGCGTTTGCCTTTCATGCAAAAGGTCATCGGTTCAAATCCTGGTGCCCCATATGGTCCCCCGTGCCTGCCAGGAGCAATTTCTGATCTTGGAGCCAGGAGTAACCCCTGAGCACTGCCGGGTGTGACCCAAAAACCAAAAGAAAAAAAGAAAACTATATGGAAGGAGTATGGAAAGGCCTATGGAATTTAAAAAATTATATATTATTGTGAGAAAGAAAATGTTCACTTTTATATTAGGATGCATTATACTATATATTTTATTTAAGGATTTACATTAATAACTGAAAATCTAAAATAAAACCTTATAATGTAAAAATGTATCTGATGAAATATGTAACATTTAATGTGAAATATTAATTCAAATTATAAATGGATCAATCTATTAGTAGGATTAGAGTAAACAATCCTTTATGCAGTATAGGAAAATCACATGCACCATGAGTGAGTGCTTTATTCAATGCCAAATATCTTGCCTTTTGGAGGAGTTTCATTAATGCTTCTTGCAAAACTGGTTTCAATACTGTGAATTCCCTAAACAATTGTCTGTCACTGAAGCTCTGTTTTGTTGTTTCATATATGATAGATAATCTAGCTGAATAAAGCATTTTGAATTTTTGTACTATATCACTCCATTTTCCTCTCCTGGCTTGTGGAGTCTCATGTGATAGATTTGTTCTGAATCATGTAGGATTTCCTTTGTCTATAAGTTTATATTTTGATCTTGCTGCTTTCAGTATTCTATATCTTTTGATTTTGTAATTTTGAGTACAATATGTCTTAGAGTTTTTCTATTTTTGTTCATTTTTACTAGGACCCTTTGGTTCTCTTGGATCTCAGAGCCTCTATGTACATATATGAGTAAATTCTGGAAAATTATTATCTGAGTGTTAACTATTTTTTCATAAAATGCTCCTTCTTTTTATATAATTCTTATATTGTTCCTTTGAACTCATCTCAGAGTTATTTGGTGATTGCGCTTTAATTTTTCAGACATTGTCCCACCTTCTGATATTTTATATTGTTTACTCCATCTCATATTAGAACAACTATTTTTCCTCAGCTTCTGTTATTCTGCTATCTTGAGCTCCTATTGATTTTTTAAAATGTCACCTATGATTCTCTATATTTCTGCTTGTAGTCTTCTCACTTCGGCTCTCATACTTGGTTCTTTTTAACTAATTGTGACATTATTATTTGAGATTATTCAACATCCTCACAGTAGTATGACTAAAGTCATTATCAGGATTTACTCGGCAGATTGGTGCTAGGTGAGCCTTCTCTGTTATTGCTTTTGCACATTAAACTAAGTGATATTTTATGTCACTTCACAACATTTGCCGAGTTCCTCCTAAAATCAACATGAATCTTTCTTTGTAGTTAGCAACATGGGATTCTCTTGAGTAACTAGAATGGAAATTTTTGTTTTATTTTGCTGCCTGTCTTTACGTAGTTAGGAAGTACAATTGTGAGCAGAGAGAAATATCAGGAACTGAAATAGCAGAAGTTGTTGTAGAGGCTGGGAATTAATCTCACCCAGTAGCGTGTGGTAACAATCATAATTCCCTTAACCTTTATGATTCACAAAATAAAAACATGACACCAAAATTGCTACTCATGAAGCTTATGAAGGATAGTAAATAAAATTGCAGTATTTAGATTAATAGTAACTATTGCTTTAAGGGAAGTTATGATATGCACAAGGGTATACTCTTTATGTTCAAGAGTGTATCTGATTAAAATTTCTAAAAATGCTATAAATAATTGGGGGCAGAGAAATTGTCTAAGGAATCATTTATGTAGATGACCTAGGATCTATCCTTGGGAAAGTCTCTTAAGTATTATCAGGTGCATTTGCAGGTATCTCTATAGGGAACCCTTAAAGGAATATACTTCAAGAATTTGCATTGAATTTCTGTCTTGGAAATCACTGGGATGGAACCATAAGCATTATGAAATAAATTTCAATAATAAATGATTGTGATATATATTAAAGTCAGTTTGACTTGCATTTTCCTAATTTTAAGTGATGATAAACACTTTTCTATATGTTTATTAGCCATAACTATGTATTCTATATGAAAATGTCTATTCATTGCTTCATCCCATTTATGATGAAGTTGTTAGTTTTGTTATTGCTTAAACTTGAGAGTGCTTTATATATTTTAAATATTTGTTCTTTATTTGATGCATTATGTGCAAAAGTTTTCTCTCATTCTTTATGCTGTCTTTTAATTTTAGCTCTTGTTTCTTTTGCCATGTAAAATTTTGACATTAATGTATTTAACAGTAAATACAATTAAGTATTTATTTGTTTTTAATCTTAACCAGTAGAATAAAATCATTTAAAACATCCTTGAAATTAATTAGCTTGGAAAGATCAGCAGGCACTTATATTTTATTTTCTATCCCCATAATACTAAATGACTGATTCAAAAGAATAAATACCAATGTTCATTGTGGTATTTGCTGCAATCGTCAGAATATGTAATTAGCTCACATATCTAATCATATTAATAAAATGTAGTATATATAAACAAAAGAATATATTAATTTAAAGTTTTAATAAAAATAAATTATACAATTCATCTTAATTTAGATAAAAACTGCATGAAAATGGCAGGTATGATGCTAAGTCAAGTAAATTAGAGAAAGACAATGCCAAATTACCTCCTTTTGGTATATCCATGCTATAGATATATAATGTAAGGCAGTGATTTCAAATGATGACAAACACTTGGTTATAGACTATGGAAAGAAAATGTTAAATAAGAAGGTATATGGATACCAGGGATGAGGAGTTCAACTGGAAATAATATAAGACTGGAGCCTAAGCGATAGCACAGCAGGTAGGGCATTTGCCTGGGTTTTATCCCTGGCATCCATATGGTCCCATGAGCCTGCCAGTAGTGATTTCTGAGCAAAGAGTGAGGAGTAAAGCATGAGTACTGCTAGATGTGTCCAAAACAAAACAAAACAAAACATCCAAAGCATAAATTATAACATTATTAAAAATTGTGATCCAAGACTATAATAATTAAGAAGGAAACAGGGTGTTGCATGGGACCTTGGTGGGCAGATACTGACACAATAGAGGTTTGACATTTGGATATTGTTTAATATGTAATATTGTTCATTGTGACTATTATATCTAAATAAAAAACAATTAAAAAATAAAACATATACCTCCTTTAAAAGATTTTTGTAAGTGGAGGATTGTGAAACAATGACTTTACAATGGTCTTTGAAGAATTGCCAAATCTGTACATGTGAAGAAAGGGTAAAATTATAATTCTATGGAAGAGGTGAAACTAATAAGAATGAACATTAAACAGAACCATTCTTGTTCTATATCTCTCATATCATTGAGGATACATGGGAGAAAGGAAAGTGATATTATTGTAAAATATCTTGTATTTCCTAGCCCAGGTGAACGAGTTTGAATGTGGGTCATGCATGAATAATCCACCAACATTGAGGGGGAAATATGAATAGTTTGGAAGTCTTTAAATATGGAAGTATACTAGTATACTAGTCTTATAGTATGGAGAGCCTGTCGGAACTGCCATTTTATTGAGTAGAGAGACCACTCGTGGGTGGGCCAGTTAACTCACCCAGGTTTACAAGTAAGACAATCTTTGTTTGGGGGTAAATCCAAGTTGTAAACAAATATACAAAGAAACCAGGGATGATCTTTGTCTTGGATAAATAAGGTGTAACCCAACAACTGCCCCTTTTTGTTTCAAAAATTGTGGGGTACTGGGGCTGGAGTAATAGGACAGTGGTAGGGCATTTGCCTTGCATGCAGCTGACCCAGGACGGATCTGGATTTGATTCCTGGCGTCCCATATGATTCCCCAAGCCAGGATCGATTTCTGAACACATAGCCAGAAGTAAACCCTGAGCATCACCAAGTATGCCCCCCCAAATAACAAAAAATTGTGGGATACATAAGCCATTTTCTATTGTTCTCTGTTAGAGACAGGAGCCCCTGATCAGAATTTACAAAGGTGGTTGTTTTGCATAGGCATGGTAAAATTTGGCTGTAATAACATCAAATTTAAACTGTATACATAATTCTCAAAACAGTCAAACTCATATCTTTGTCTTATACATGCCACAACTCTTTATCATAGATTTCTCTAAACATAAATGTTAGAAACTCTCTGCATATACAAATTAATTTGAAAATTCTTTTTTTTTTTTTTTAGTTTTTGGGTTACACCCGACAGTGCTCAGGGGCTACTCCTGGCTCCATGCTCAGAAATTGCTCCTGACAGGCACGGGGGACCATATGGGGCACCGGAATTCGAACTGATGACTTTGCATGAAAGGCAAACGCCTTACCTCCATGCTATCTCCCGGGCCCCAATTTGAAAATTCTTAAAAATTCTTGGGGGCCGGGCGGTTCCGCTGCAGGTAAGGTGCCTGCGCTAACCTAGGTCGGACTGCGGTTCGATTCCCCGGTTCCCCATATGGTCCCCCGTGCCTGCCAGGAGCGACTTCTAGCGAATAGCCAGTAGTAACCCCTGAGCGTCACCGGGTGTGGCCCAAAAACCAAAAAAAAAAAAAAAAAAAAAAAAATTCTTACACTGAGCACTGTAATGCAAATATAGAACATCCGAGTTCCTTTCCATAAACCTCCTTAAACAAAAATCACCAGACATTTCCACAGATATATGCACAGTTTGAAAATCAGTTTGCTAAAACATTCTTATAATAAGCCCAGTTAATAAGAATTTATAGAATTCAAGTTCCTTTTCCATCTATTTCTGTGGTCAAAGAGATTAGAAGAACATATTGTAGACATAATTTGAGAATAAATTGCTATATACTATACACAATCAAATATCATAGCAATTGGGAAACATTTACTAGGATAGTTCAGAACTTTTAAAATTCTAACCATATTATGCATTTCTCCGGAAATGTACAAACTAATATAAAAGCACTAAGTTGGATGCACAATTTTCTGTTTGCAGTGGAGCATAAAACAAAACAATAAGATCCATACAAATAAAGCACAATTTTAGCCAACAATGCAGTGTATGATGCAAATAAGGTCAAGAGATTTGCTTAGGAGAAAGTTGCAAGAGGCTCTGAAAGCAAGTTCTTCATTGGCCTTTGCTGGTCTCGGTTCCTCCATCTTCTTCATCTTCACTTTCTATATTACGATTCTGTGATCTCCTCAATAAACTGCTGCAGGTTGGAGGGCCGTGGTCCTGGCAAAAAGTACCTCCAAAGTACCTCTAGTCAGGGAAAGATGGTAAACACTGGAATCTGGAAAGCTTCCCAGAGTTTTCAACTCTTTCCCCTTCTCTGCCTGCTTCTCTCACCTGAAGGGGCCTCGACCACCATAGGTGGTGGACCAGCTGAGTGGGCCCGGAGGAATGTATCAACAGAACCTATGTAGATTGGGGCATATCTGCTACCTTTCACTGGCATTCTGTCAATGATACATTAACAGCTTTGGGTTTCCTTTGTCCTTTCATAACATCAAACTCTTCAATCTCCCCATCACCAGTGCTTCACAGAAACTTCCTGGGATTGTTTCTCTTAAAAGCTGTCCGGTGAACAAAGACATCTTTGGTGTCTTTTTTTTTTCTTTTTTGGTTTTTGGTTTTTGGGTCAAACCCGGCAGCGCTCAGGGGTTACTCATGGCTCTACACTCAGAAATAGCCCCCAGAAGGCTTAGAGGACCATATGGGATGCCGGGATTCGAACCACCATCCTTCTGCATGCAAGGCAAACGCCTTACCACTATCTCTCCAGGCTTCTTTGGTGTCATTTCTGTTGATAAAATCCATAACCTTTCCTGACATTGAAGCATTGGACAGTGCCCAGAACTTGGAATGCCAGTACTGGCATTGTCTACCTGCTCAGTGCACCGGGTGTGGGGATATCTCTGGTTGAGCGAATTTCAAACTCTGAGTCTGTAGAGACGGTATTTGGCTCATTATTCTTGGGAGATAGTCTCACTGGTTTAGTGCCAGTAGTCAATATTAAATTATCAGCCCTGGGAAGACCTCATCACCACTGAGAAGGCATTCTTGCCCTCTTCTGTCATGTGTGCAGAAAAATTTCTAGGGTGCCTGGCACGTATAGCCCAGATTGAGAATTGCAAGTAGATGGACCAGAGCAACATGAGCCATTCAGAACAGGAGCCATGTTCACCAATGTTCCAATGAAAGGCACGGCACATTCAGTCCAGCTAGCTGGGTCCGTCATGGTGATAATACACCAAAGGGTCAAATCACTCACCATTGTTGCAGTCTTCTTGGGTCCCGAGGTCCTAGGTTACTATTCAGGTGCCAATTGTAAAATCACCTCATGAGCTGTATCTCCAAGCCCAGGAAAATGAGTTTGAATCAGAGTCAAATCGAAATAATCCAGACCAAGCTCATAGTGAATATGAATAGTCTGGCAGTCTTCTACCTAACAGAGAGCCTGCTGCCTGCTAGAACTACCATTTTTATTGAATACAGAGACCACCCCTTAGTGGGGCAGTAAATACAACAGTCTTTGTTTTGGAGGTAAATCCAAGTTGTAAACAAACATACAAAGAAATCAGAAATGTCTTGGGTAAAATAAGGTGTGACCCAACAATATTATGACTAATGACATCAATAAAAGTTATGAATATATTAGAAAATTTTGGGGTTTAAGTTTCTAATTTGGATGAACTTATAAAATATTTTATTTATTAATTAATTTTCCCATAGAGGGACTGTTTGCATATTGAAGATACATATATGTATAAGACAATTGACTTATATAATAAAATACTACTAAGTTGTAGGGAAAGCAATGCAGTTTGCTACATGGATATGTCTGAATTGTATCATTATGAGAAAAGTTAGTGAGAATTAGAGACAAATACAAACATTTCTTTCATAGAAATAAATCTTATATGTAGATAGATATCATGGAAATAACAAATTTCCAAAAGCAACAGAAACTGAGAATTGGTCTTCAGTGGAAAATAGTTCATGCAATGAGATAGAGATAGAATCGTATGTGTGTGTGGGGTACGGGGAACACTGGGGGGATGCAGGAGTGGAGCAGACATTCAAGTGGAGTGTCTGGTGCTAGATAATGTTATATGTATGAAACTACAATGAGCAGTACTGTAAATCAGGGTGTCTAAAATAAAATAAAACCTTTAAACCTCCAAACCAATGTTTATGAAACGTTATCACTATTGATTATGTTACTGTGTTATTTGGTTTATCGATGTAATAATGCAATGATTTATGATTTTATTGTTCATAAATATATGAAAATTCAAGCTCAAATTTTATTATTATAGATATGCATATTCACTAATACAATTAAATGCATTACAGAAATTTTTTTTTTTTTTGGTTTTTGGGCCACACCCGGTGATGCTCAGGGGTTACTCCTGGCTAATCACTCAGAAGTCGCTCCTGGCAGGCACGGGGGAACATATGGGGAACCGGGGGATCGAACCGCGGTCCGTCCTAGGTTAGCGCAGGCACCTTACCTCCAGTGCCACCACCCGGCCCCCGCATTACAGAAATTTTAACTAAGAAGTATGTGAAGTATATTTTTATCTCTATGTTCTAGTATAAAATATATACATTTTTTCAGAATAAAATGTAACCTATATACATATTAAAATATGGACTAAGCTTTCTGAAGAAGATATATATATATATATATATATATATAACTGATTTTACTTATTTCAGGTAACTGATATGATGCTTCAGGACAAACCCTATCCTGATTGGGGAAAATCTGCAAGAGCTTTCTGGAAGAAAGGAAAGGTTAGGATCATTTTATTCTGGTAAGAGATTGTTTCATGTACTGATTTATTTCTTTGCCCTTTTCAATAAAGTAGTTAAGTTAGATTTAATTGTACATATATCTATCTATCTAGAGTCATCTTCATTAGAAATAAAATCATTAAAAATATTATTCTGGCTTTTTTAAATTAATTTCTGCATGAATAATGTTGCACTAAAGATTTAATGAAATTGTTTTGCTAATATAGTAAGACATATAGGACTCTACCAGAGATAATTTGATTTTGACTCAGTAAAAAAAAAAAAAGCTATAATTTTCATCAGTGAATCTGATATAAAAATGTTACAAATTGGGGCAGGAATGGTGGCACAAGTGGTAGGGCCTCTTTGTTTTTTTGGGGGGTCACACCCAGTAACACTCAGGGGTTATTCCTGGCTATGTAATAAGAAATCACTTCTTACTTAGGGAACTATGTGGGATGCAGGAGATCGAACCCAGGTCCGTCCTGGGTCGGCAACATGCAAGGCGAATACCCTACCACTGTGCTATTGCTCCAGGCCGAACACATATATTTTTAATGAGTATGCAAAATTTATGTATAGTAGTAGTAAAATAATATATTCTTGGTGATAATCTACTGATAAATTATGTCCTATTACCTCTTTAGAAATATCAGGATTAATCTGTTTAATTTTTATTTAAATTTAGGGGACTTATTTTTGTATCAAAATGATAGTAACACAAATCATAGTAATAATACCTTAGGGAACATACATGTTATTTAACCTATCTTTATACTTTAACACTTTCATTAGATAATGCTAGAGTTATATGGCATTTTCAACTCGATTCATTGCAGGTAAATTAAAATACATTTTTTCAATAATATAAAAATAATCTGATTTTCTAGTTTATTCATTTCTTGTATCTGAGTAAAGTCCCGTTTATATGGAGATTTTTTTTAACTGACAAATTTTTTAGTTTGTAAGGTTCTTAAATATCTTATTCAGATAATAGATTTTATAATAATCATCAACAATGGTTAATGAGAGTCTTTTGCTCTAGGCATTGTGCTAACTAATTAAAATATATAAAGGTCTGTAATACAGATGTTATTATTATAAGTTTATGTTCCCAGAGCTCAAGTACTTTTAAACATTTATTCCATTCTATTAATTTGTTCTAATGATTTTGACATTTATAATTAGAAGGAAATATTTTCTAACTTTAAAAGTATGACTACATCTCATTTTAAAATGTATTCTTTATGATGCTAAATTTACTTTAATGAGTGTAAATGTTTTAAGACTACTATGTTACTATGCCAATATACTCCTCACAAAAGTACTACTGCCCTTCATCATGATCTTTGGTCCCTTTTACTTACCCTTTCCCCTTTTAGATGACCTCAGTCCTGTAGACAGAATCAAATATTGTTTCATTAAGCTTTTGTTTTGCTTTTTTAAAATATCATCTATTTATTAGACTCTCTGATATTTCTCTTTTTTACTCTGACTTATTTTATTAACTTAGTATGACACCCTTTAGTTCTAATCAGAGTGTAGCAAAAATAAAAATTATATATTGTTGTGTTTATATACTACATTTTTTTTTGGTTTTTTTGGGTCACACCCGGCAGTGCTCAGGGGTTACTCCTGGCTCCATGCTCAGAAATCGCTCCTGGCAGGCACGGGGGACCATATGGGGCACCGGGATTCGAACCGATGTCCTTTTGCATGAAAGGCAGATGCCTTACCTCCATGCTATCTCCTGGGCCCCTATATACTACATTTTTATAAGTTCATTTTATTAGATGCTTTACTTGATTTCAGATCTTGCCAATAAAATCTGATAATTATAATGAACATAGATTTTCCTGTATCTTTTGAATTATTTATTTTGTTTGTTTACTTTTGGTTTTTGTGTATTACTCCTGGTAGTGATCCAGAGACCATATGGAATCGTGTTGTTTGAATTCATCTGTCATATGCAAGTGAAATATTCTAAACATGGTTTATTGGTTCAGTCCCAGATATTGTACATAAGGTTTTAAATGAAATCAAAATTATTTAAATAATTTGTATTGCCCACTGAAAAATATGTATTTATTTTGGCTGTTGAGGAAATAAATGAGAAATTAGTGTGAATAATCAGTGATAGAAAAAATTTTGAAAAGAAGACCTTTCATAAATTCTGTATGGAATTTATTTATAGTTCAGATACAGAGCATCTGAATTATACAATTATATCCTTGTACTAGTATAGTAAATTTATCTCTTGCTTATGGCCTATTCTACTCATATATGACTATAAATTATTTATTTTCTATTTTTGACAGATTTTTAAAATGATTTGTGATTTATATTTCTAAATTGTATAAATGGTTTCTATTTCTTTCTGTAATTGTCCAAACAAAAGTCTTCTATTGCACTTAGGCTTTTATGTCTGTGACAAGACTAACTTGTTGCTATCTTTGAAAATTCTATAGTAAATACAAAAGAGTATTCCTGGAACTTTCTGGAAACTATACCTATAGAATCAGCACCTTAAAGTTAAATATGACCGTAAGGATAGGCTATAATATAGTCATAAATACTTCTAATTAGAAATATTCAAAATTATTATTTAATCTGTTTTTGCTAGATATAAGTTTTATAGTATGGATTAAAATGATTGATATTACACTATTGTGTTTTCAGATAATACATAATATTTTTATTTTATTTATTTAGTTACCAAAAGATTTTTACTAGCATGAGTAATCAAAAGTTTTGAGAAAAATAAAGAAGGCCTTCCAGTTTAATCAAACTTGATTAATTAGAGACAAAAATATTTGCATCCATTATACTTAACTTGTTTAAAGTTCTGTTTTACGCATAAAACAATGTTCAGCATAATGAATTCCATATGGTACATTCTTATTAAATGTCCTTGAAAGAATGAAGCCATTCCCTAAAATTACCATGTCAAGATAAGAAAGAAATCATGTCATCAATAATTTAAAATATTCATAGGTAATTTATAATCCACTTAATTTAAAATGTTTAAATTTTTCATGTTATCTACTTTATTTTCTTTTAACCTTATTTTTTTAAATTTTTATTGATTGAAATGATGTGACTTATAATATGGTTAATAGTGGTTTTTCATGTGCCATATATAATTCCAATAGCTATTTTAATTCAATGCTGTATTTATGCCTGAGATATATACTTCTTAATCATATATTTAGGCCTGACTGATAAGCAAATCGTAGTGCTTTCTAGATTTAATGTTGCTGATTTATAAATAAGCTGAATTTATATCAAGGTATTTTTTCTTTAATTTAATCACTATGATCAGAGTTAAAAAGTTGTTGATAATAGAGTTTTAGTCATGTATGTTCCAGTATATATCATTTCACCAATATTCTGTCCCACCACCAATGACCACGGTTTTTTTCATATCCCAATCCTAATCTTCCTGTATAGCAGAAATCTCTCTCTCTCTTTTTTGTCTTTCTCTCTATATGTTAGCAAAAACCTAACTAGCATCGCTGACTCACCATTTGGTGTGTGCATGTTTATTAAAATTAATATGTATTGATCTGTTGTTCCCTTGATCAAGTGTCTATCCTTGTTGAAACAGACACTTCTCCAAGTAAGACCAACAGATGGCCAAGAGCACATGAAATAATGCTCATCACCATCATCATCATTTAACATTACAAAAATTAAAATCAAAATGACATGAGATATCATCTTACACCACAGAGAATAGCACATATCAAAAATGCTGGGAACAATCTGTGTTGGCAGTAATGTGCTGAAACGCGAACTCTCACTGCTAATGGAAATGTTTTTGGTCAAATTCTTATGGAAAATTTCCAAAAGCATTCTATCATTCTTTACTATGTGAGGACACAGTAAGAAATTCCATGTTCTCTGGTCAATTTACCAGAAAAAGTGAGCTTTGCAACACAGTAAATCTACATAAGCCTTAATCATGAATTTTCCAGTCTCTATAATCTGCTCTGTGTAATTCCATCAGTGATATTTTGTTATGGAAACAAGCAGATCAAGAAAATATCTTCAGCACAAATAATAATTTAAAGCATTTCTAGTTTGAATTACAAATCTAATGTATTATTTTGAAATATTTCCAGCTCATAAAAGATGCAAGGGTATAACAAAACGTTGATCTCTTTTTTCCATTTTCCTCATTAATATTTTATGAAATGTATTTGACATTCTTTCTCATTCTATAACTAAATAATGCAGCACAATAAATTTCCTGATTTCGATAAATTAAACTTACTGTGAAATTATATGAAAGAATGTCCTTTCTACAAAGAAATACATATTTTATGGCATTTAATAAAGTTTGGTTTAGAAATGAGCAAATGCATCAATGATCTTCCTAAATCAATAATATTATATGTAACTACATTCCAGCTATCAAAATCAATTAGTCAACAAAACACTTTAACTTACACCTCTTATTTAAAGCTCAGAGTTTTGTCAATAGTATTCTTTATTGCTAAGGGGAAAAAAAGAAAAGAAAAATTTTTATAAAACAGAAATTTTATATGTTTACATGAATTCAATTTTTAGTGATTTGTTTTAGATTTAGCAGTCATGACTCAATATTTTAATGTAAAGTATTTTTAGATATTTTAGGAGTAGTGAACTATTTCTACATTTGTTGATTTTTACACAAAATATTTATGATTTTATTGGATGGTGGGTATTGAGACATCTGAACGAGTACTGAAGCAGTTGTTTTTTCCTTTTTTTCTTGATTACTACAGAAACTTGTTAATAATTTTTAAGGCATCCTTTTGCATTTCTCTCTTTGCTTTATTGGAAGGTACTGTGGAAAGGGAGAGAGAATTAGAAAGGGAGATAGTATGCATTCAGGAGAGAACTCAGGTTTTTCAGGTTGCTGGAAAGAGTCATCTACCCAGCAGTAAGTGAAAAAGTCCACATTTCAGGAGGG
>PVKC010017425.1:0-20208 GCA_004027635.1 Crocidura indochinensis | reverse complement strand
GAGATATAATAGATTGCTCATTTACTTATTGAAGAACACCTTCCAGATTCATGCTATTATAAGCTGCTTTAAACATTTATATTCAGGGGTTTTGGGTGAGTTTCCAACTCTTTGGATCAAGTACCCAGAAGCATAAGTATTGCCTCATATGTTCAAGCTTGTGTTTAGATTAGTAAGAAACTGCCAATCTGTCTTCCACCATGACCTTCCCTTTCCAGTGAATATACTTTTTTTTATTACTCTACATTCTTTGCAGAATTTGATATTATCAGGTTTTTCAAATGAAAAAAATGTTAATTATTTCAGCAGGTGGGTTATAGTATCTAATTGCTGCCTTCACTTTGAATTCCCTAATGACCTGTCACATTCTGTGTCTTTTCATATTTTTATCATGTTTACTTGCCATTTATATATATTTTGAAAAGAGGCAAGAGCTATATCTTTTTTTCACTACTTAAATTGAGTCACTATATTTTATAATATCACTAAGGACTCTATAATTTGGGAGTAGAGTCCTCTATCAAATATGTGTTTTGTAATGTGTTCGTATATGTGGCTTATTATCTCTTTCTTATTTTAAGAATGACTTTTGGGGCCAGAGATATAGTAGAGCAAACATAGTACTTTTCTTCCATGTAGCCAACCTACATTTTTATCTCTAGCAACTTGTATGGTTCTTCCATACAGAGCTCTTCTAGGAGGAATTTCTGAGCACAGAGCCTTAACAATATAAGGTGTCCAAAAATAAGGACTGACTTTTTCAGCTAAAAGATCTTAATGTTGGGGCCGGAGCAGTAGCACAAGTGGTAGGGCGTTTGCCTAGCATGCACTAACCTATCGTACCCCAAGCCAGGAATGATTTCTGAATGCATAGCCAGGAGTAATTCCTGAGTGTCACTGGGTGTGTCCCAACCCCCATCCCCCAAAAAAACTAAAAGAAAAGTCTTAATCTTAGCAAAGTCAATATATCAATCTGACTGAGATCTCCTAGATATTATATAATTTTGAAATTAACATTTAAACTTCATGTAAATTAATTGTATAGCTCTTTTTGGGGGGGGGGGGCACACCCAGAGGTGCTCAGAGGTTACTCCTGGCTCTGCACTCAGACATTGGGCCTGGCAGACTAGGAGGACCATATAGGATGCCAGGAATCAAACCCAGGAATCAAAACCATGTGCAAGGCAAACGCCTTACTGCTGTGCTATTGCTCCAGCCCCTTTATAGCTTATTTTTCTATTCACATACCAATGTCCAATGTCTCATGAATATGTGCAAATATATGCCATTTTTTGAAAAGATTCTTTCTGTATTGAATTGTCTTTGCTTCTTTGTCAAAGATTAAATGACTATATTTGTGACTACATATGCATAAAAATTCTTAATTTATTTTATTGATCATTTTTCGATTTTTCATTAATACTTTATAGTGGTTTGTATTGCATTTTATAGTAAGCATAAAATGTGGATGTCCTGCATAAGGTTTTGTTTTCAGTATTTGCTTATAATTCTTTTATCTTTGACTTATTGTTTATGTCGTTTGACATTGATTATATGTTTTAAAATAATTTTGTCAATATTTATAAAATACTTTTGTGAGATTTCCATGAAATTGAATGAATTTGGAAGGCACGGGGGACCATATGGGGAACTGGGGGATGGAACCGTGGTCCGTCCTAGGTTAGCGCGGCACCTTATCTCCAGCGCCACCGCCCGGCCCCCTATTTGTATGTATGTTAGAGTAACATTGTACTCTGATTTCATTTCAAATTTAATTTATTCATTGCTAAGTATTTGGGGGGGTGGCTTTTACATAGTAATCTTATATCCTATGACCATGCTATAAAAGTGTATTGGAGTTAATTTATTGGGATATTTTATGTAGATATTTTAAAACTATAAGTATATAGTTTTAATTTTCTCCTCATTCCCTATGGAGTTTATTTCATATTCTTGTATTACTTCATAAGCTAAATTTTTCTGTACAATGCTAAATAGAAATAGTGAGAAGGACCATTCATTGCCTGGTTCCTGATCTGAGGGAGAAGGCCTCCAATTTCGAATTATCTGGCACAATGTTACTAATGGGTTTTGTAGATTGTTTGTTATTGAGCTGAGGAAGTTGCTTTACTTTCCTAGTTTTCTGAGAATTTGTACTATTAATGTTTTGGGTATTTAAATTTTTTACTTACTGATATGTTCATGTGATTCTTCTATTTTCAGTTTAAAACTTTTTTTTTCTTTTGTTTTTGGGTCACACCCGGCAGTGCTCAGGGATAACTCCTGGCTCTATGCTCAGAAATCGGCCCTGGCAGGCACGGGGGACCATATGGGATATCGGGATTTGAACCACTGTCCTTCTGAATGAAAGGCAAACGCCTTACCTCCATGCTATCTCTCCAGCCTCAGTTTAAAACAGTCTAAAAATACGTTTTATTAAGATATTCTTAGAGAGGCCAGAGAGATAGCACAGCGGTAAGGCATTTATTTGCCTTAGATGTAGAAGGACAGTGGTTTGAATCTGGGCATCCCATATGGTCCCCCAAGCCTGCCAGGAGCGATTTCTGAGCATAGAGCCAGGAGTAACCCCTGAGCGCTGTCAGGTATGACCCAAAAACCAGAAAAAAAAAAGATATTCTTAGGGCCAGAGTGATAGTAGAGAGGGTAGGGCACTTATTTGTCTTTCATGTGGTCAATCAGAGTTCCCAACACGAGTAAGCTCAGAGCACTGCTGGGAGTGGTTCAAAGTTCAACAGCAACAAAAAAGCAATCCTTTGCTCTGAGTAAAATGAAAAGTGTACATTTAAAGAGATTTATAATCCATATGACCATTAAATGAGTACAGATTCAGAACATTTTCATTATCCTACCATCATCACCAATATTAGCAAAGTTCCTGCATATAACCCTATAGTCAATCCTCAAATACACATTTGACTTTAGGAACCTGCTATTCATCCTATTCTGAAGATTATATATCTGTTCTAGAGAAAAAAATATTCATCTAGAATATATGGTACCACTTCTTTAATTCTGAATTTTTCTTTGATTTTTTTAATGTGTTTTCTTATCATCCTATTACTAGGATATATAACATTACTTGAATTTTGGTATTGAATCAGCATTATAAGTCAAATAAATCTGACTGGTTATGGTATATAATTAATTTCATACATTGTTGATTCTGTTATGTGATTTTGAATCTGAATTGAAAATATCTGAGAAAAATTGGTATGTAATTTTTCCTTTCTTATAGTGTCTTTATCTGGTTTTGATATTGAGGTGAGGATGAGTTCAAGAAATGAGTTATGGGATGTTTTCTGTTTCAGCTCTCTGAAACTCATGTAAAGAGATATCAGTTCTTCCTTTAAGAGCTGGTAGAAACTCATCAATAAATCCATCTGACCTGGATCTTTCTTTTCAGGAGTGTGATTAACAATAGAGTCATCTGCTAGACATAGCAGTATTTATATTATTCTCCTAGTACCGATTAGATTAATTTAATCAATCAAATTTGGTAGCACAGAACTCTATAATATTTATTATTAATTAATGTCCACAAAATCTGTAATGCTAGTCTTTCTTTCATTTCTGGTAGAGGTGGTATATGATAGCTATTTTTTAATATTTTTAACAGTTAATCTAAATAAAGAGCTATTAGTTTCACAGATGTTTTCTAAAACCAACTTTCTGGTTCATTGCTTTTCTCTATTTCTGCTTTTTATTTTATTAATTTCTCCTCTAATTATTATTATTATTATTATCTATTGCTGTGTGCTTTAAGTCTATATATTGCTTTTCTTCAGTCTTCCAAGGCAGAAACATACTTTTGGTAAATACTTTCTTTAAAAAAATACATTCAATATCTACACTGGGCATAGAGACTGAGGGAGAGTATGAAAGTCCTCATCCCCAGCCTTCTTGGTCAGATACTGGTACTGCTCAATTCTGCCTTTTGTAATACGAACATTTCAAAGAATTTCAATAGCAGAAAATTTCAGTCAGATACTCACTCTCATCGAATTCCCACTGTCATTTAGATTTAAGGCTACTTTCTTTCATGGTTTATCCTTTATAACATCTTTTTAAAGAAAATTATGATACTCAGTTGCTATCAGATCCATTTTAAGTGGCACACAACCAAAACCAAGAACTTTTCCAGACAGTGATAAAATGTGAATTCTATATGAATCAGCTATCACTTGATGCTTTACGTTTCCTCTCGTCCTCGACCACTACGATGCCCATCTTCCTTTTTTATAAATTTGTGTATTCTGTGCATTTCCTTTTATGTGGTCTATTTTAGAAAGCTCAATTCAGAGATAGTTCAAGGGTAGGTGCCAGCCTTGCAAGCACGAGCCAAGAGTTTGATTGGGGGAAATGCACCTTGTGCCAACTGTATCCTAAAGGCTCTTTGGTTTAGGCTTCAAGTGTTGAGACCTGAGTTCTGAACAGGAGGGACACCATTTTGTAAAAGCCACATGGTGTAAGCCACATACTAAGTCTTCACAAGCCTATTGCCATAGGCCCTGTCCCAAGCTAACTGGCCACCCATAACAGGTAGCCTATCAGGAAAGGACAAGGGAGCAGTAGGAAGGTATCCCTAGACAATAGCCAATCATTTTAAAGATCATCAGAAAGCTGGAACCTCCATATATGCTTTCCCTATATAATCTTCCTCATGACCTTGGGTGGGGCTCATCCCCTTCGGGGGATGGCCCTGGCTGGCCAGTGTGGGGATCTTGTTGACAGATGGATTAAAGTATTAGACTTTATTCCAATTGTGTGGTCTCATTCTTCTACTCTGGACCAGAGCACAAGCTCCAGCACAAGGTGTGTGATTTCCAGAGCTCTGTAACCAAGTGTGTGACATCTTCCATTCATCACAACAAATGGCAGGAGACAGGCAAGCTCAATTCAATTAATTATAGCATAAAGTTTTTTTTTGAGATTTTTTTATATTTGCTCTTAGTATAATACAACAAGTAGCTTTTAAGATACTCGAAGATATTATGGTAAGTGGTGGCCAATATTTAACTGAGAGAGAGTGTGCTAATTTCATTGGGTCTCATTCGAGGTTTGTTGCAGATTGTCTGTTTTTGTTTTGTTTTGTTTTTAATTTTATCACTATAGCTAACTCCATTTTGAACAACTTGAGCATCTAGTTTCTCTTCAGTTTGTTGCTGCCTCCTATGGCTAATTCTTTTCCATGGAGAAAATTCCCGTATGAAGTGCAAACATTATGATAATAGTCATTCTGTAAGTCTCTTTAACATCTCCAAAAATTAAAATTTGATACTTATCAACATCTCTGGTCATAATGAAGTTCCTGTTTTTCCATATTCTTGCCAGGATTCACCCTTTTTAATCTCCTTGCTAGGGCCAAATGACTTTGAAAACAAAGATGTTTTCTGTTCTTCCTTTCCTCACCACTGGCAGAGGGATTTTCTCAGAAAAACTGGCATATCAAGTCAGATAACATTTCCAATTTATTGCTCCTGTGGAAGTGGCTGCAGGATAAAAACAAATACAGTCTGTGTTCAATCTATTCAATTAGAACTGAACAAGGAATTTATTTCAGCACATACAAATCAGCAAATCCCATTCTGGTTGAATACCATTTAGCATTTATGTAGGCTTAATTAAATCACCAATGGGGTTTCTTACAAGGAGGATGGCCTTCTGAAAAGATACTTGCTAAATACTCTCCAACAATGTTTGGGGGTAATAAATAAGTGATAAGGGTTGCTGCTGAGCTCTGTTCTCAGACCCCACATGTTTCAGATCTCTGCTAGACGTCTGAGCTTGTAACTGTAAGGGAAGCTGGGGGTGGCGCTGAAAAACAATATATCCTGCTCGATTCCTAAGCAGCAGGCTCCCCTGCCACCCTTACTGGAGACAGCGGGACTTTCCAAAGAGGTCAAGGTTTGTTTTCAGAAACCACAGGTTCCACATCAAAGTGGAGGGTCAAAGGGAGGAGAGGAAGGAGGAAACCATTACCAAATATTCCTGAGAAAATCACAGTCTCTCCCTCTTCCTGTTCCTTCTTTTTCTCTCCCGCACTCTCTGGGTTTCTCCACTTGGTCCTTTCTATTCCCCCACCTTGTTTCGCCAACTCTGTCTTTTCTGTTTCTTTACCTTTCTGCAGTTTCTCTTTTTCTCCCTCTCCCCTGCCGTCTTTCCCACTGTCTCTCCAGTTGAAAAAAAAATCTAATATAAAACGTTGAATGACTCCAGTTCTGAGTAAGGTTTCTGTGAAAGATTCCTGAGAATTTAGCTCAGCTCTGTGGTTTTCCTTCTTGATTTCTTTCTCACTGCCAGATGAGTAAGCTTTGGATCTCAGCTTTCATAGGACTTGTTTGATTATTCTCAAAAAGAAAAAGAAAATAATGATCCCCATCTTACCAAGTAATAAACAGGGTATGAATAGTAAAGAATGGGATTTCTTTTCTGACTTTTGAGTTGTTTTTCTTTTAACTCTACTATTTTACACTTCATATATCCAGGTTGTAGGAAAAAACCAAAGACACTTTCCTAGTAGGTTTCTCTCTGGCACTCGTAATGTTACCTGAGAATACAGTTGGGCTTCTATATTTTATATTAGAGAAATTTTGCACTCATTTAAACTTGAGGGTGAGATCTAGTACATTAACTAACAACTGGCAAGGCAAGACATTTTTTTAATTGTACTATAATTAGCCTCCTCCATTGAACTATGTTTAGAAATTTTGGATACTTTTGGGGGAAACTGTATAAATAGAATTCTCCCCATGCAGGCTGATGGCCCTGGAATTGAGTGGGGATGTAGTTCAGTTTCAAAATGCAAGCTTCTATTCCATCAAGTTGTAGAGAGGGTTCTGAAAAAAGAAATCTTGTCCATATTGCAGAGAGTCCAAATCAACCTTAACTCCACGCTACTTCTTGGAGAACATGGACAGCTGTTTGTCTTGTCTTTGACGAACAGGTGAATGCATTTCCCGGGGACCATGAGATCTGACTTAGGCGGTCCTTATTTACAAGAACACTAACTCCATTTGCTTTGCTTTGCAGGCTCCAGGTGGTGGTGATGTGGTAGGTTAATAGCCTCTTGAATATAAAGGCATGTGAATTTGGGAAGCAGCTGAGTGTAATAGAAAAATAAATTTGAGAGTTGAAGATCAGGGCTAGGATTCTGCTTCTGCCACTTACTACTTATTTGATCTTGAGAAATGGTATAATCTCTCTATGCTTCTACTCTGCATAGTAGCCCTGGTGTCTCTGGAAAAGTCAGGAATATATTAGGTGAATCATACATACATTTAAATATAAATATAATTTTAAAAAGCAACATTACAAAGAAACATTCAGGGCAGGTAAGCTAGTATAGTAGATCAGATGCTTGGTTTGTGTATGGCTGATCCACGTTTGATCTTAGCATAAGATACCCCTGAACATTACCAGGAATGAACCATGAGAGTTGAATGTGACCCTAATCCCCACCTCCCAAAGTACTCAAACTGTAAAAAGCATCCTCAAGTAGTTGTCACTGTGTTTATCTGTTACCACTCAACTTTAGGCTAAAGCTATGAAACTCGTAAGTAATTTCAATGCTTTTTTTCAGTTTTATTGTCTAGAAAATAAATAATAATAATAATAGAATGTGCTCCAAAGGATTGTTCTTAAAAACTGAGGGTATAGTTATAGAACCTTATATTTAATGAACAGTATATAAATCTTTTTGGTTATTGTTTTTGTTTGGTGCTGGGAATACATTAAGCCCAGGCACATATAATGTGAAGTTTGCATTTTGAAACTGAGCTACCTCCCAGCCCAACTTTTTGTTTATTATCTTTCTATGAACATAAGAGGAAAAGTCAACATGAGCTAGAGAAAGTTCATAAGGGACCGTGATTTGAATGACCTTGACTGTTGCGCAATGGAATTGAACTTATTCTCAAAAAACATCAAATTTTATGGAACTAATTCCAAATTGTGTGAGTCATGGGATGCCTATTTCTGCCATGCCAGAAATGTATCCAAAACAAATACATAAGAAAGGTTAATAGGACTTCCTTGTCATTGTTCTTCCTGCTTTTATTTTCCTCTTGTTACTTCTTCACTCTGGCTATCAGCTGATAGATCTCATTAGTGAGTTCTCATTTTTTTTTGACTGCCAGATTTGCAATGAATAACCTCTCCATGAAGCTATTTTGCCTACCCTCCAAAGTGGCTGTTGCACACAGGGCAAACCTTTCTTGGCAGTAAGGCAAACCTCCCATATCTTGTTATAATCTACTGTTATTTCTCTCTTCTGTTCCTTGTCACCAAGGTAGTTGTAGTCTCTAACTTCAGCCCCTCTTCCTCCTCTCATCCTGTCTGATTCATGTGTTGATGTCTCGATTCTGAGCCAGCTGCTGCAATGAACTGTGATATCACAGGCAAGATTTATTAGCCAGGAAGCATCTGCCAGGAGAGAGTTAGAATCTGGGGAAATGTTCCACAGGGGGAGAAGTAAACTGAGCTCAAACTGGGACAATGAGTGAGGCTGTTTTATGCACTGTTTACTAATGTTAAAAAAATAAATAATAGCTTATGCATTAGGTGCTTTTAAACTCATTAGATTCCATTTTCTTAATAACCCTAATAGACATGTGTTATTATCGCTATTTTGTGGATGAAGAGTCTAAAATTTAGAGGCATTAGTAGCTTGTTCAACTTTGTATATATAGTTATTGATAAATTAAGTGCTTAATCTTAGATCTTAGACTTTTTTTCACCACTCAAATAAATTCACTTAGCAGCAAAAGAATGAAGGGACTATTCATTGCACATTCTCAGAAGTGATAACAGGGTCATCTACCAAATAAGGAGAGAAAAGCTCAGGGCTTGTCAAACGGCTTATGCAGAAACAGAAAAACAGATTCCTGACTGTGATCTGATGAAAACTAGCCCTATAGATCAGAGCATGGGCTAAGTAACTCAGTAAATCTCCTGTGACTGACCCCAGAGGTACTAGTAAGCAACAGAGTACTAATGGGAAGCAAAAATGCAGTTTTTCCATTCTGGGATAACACAAAAATTTAAATGAGAATGTAGCACTACTTGAACATTCTGCATCGAGAGTGGAGACACAAGATCAGACCTTCCAGTCCTTGTCAGTAAGGCTGGGTGAACTCAGGAGGAGAAGGCCAGCACCAAGGACAGGCCCATATGCAGGAAAAGGAAAACTATCACTTTCATGGCCACTTCTGCTTTGATTAGGGAATCAGAGAGGTCTGTCATGTTCCTTAGTCAATCTTTGAAGAGACCACAGAGAGGTAGCCTAAGAAGGCTTGTTCTCACAGAAAGCAGAAGCCAAAGGTGTTTGGTGGTGCCCATTAAGAACTCACCCAGGTCACCCAGAAAAAGACAGAAGCAGGAAAGTCCAAGCAGAATCAGGAGCAGAAATGTGTGCTTGCAGTGTTCTGTGAGTCTGAACTGTATTACCATGATAGGTGCAAGGATGAAGATTGAGAGCAAAGGGCAGTTTGAGAGGATGGAAACAGGATCACACATGTGGGTGAGTATGGATTTTGGTTGAATTATATCCACTCACCTTAGGAAAAGCTGTTTGTTTTACTCAAGGAATATTTATTTAAATGTTAATTTCATGTGAAATATATCTTCCCACAGGGCTTAGGAGATTAAGTGGTTAAGGTGCTTGCCTTGCATGCAACTGACCAGATTTGATCCCAGGCATCACATGATTTTCTGAACATTTCTGGCTGCAACCCTGAAGGATACTGAGAATAGTTGGGGTGGGAGGCATGGGTGCAACAATGAATCTTGAGATCCTCTCATTGAACCATGGCCCTGAGCAGCCAAAAATCACCAAAAGATTGCCCTGTTTCAAGAGCACCAATTGGAAAAAACACTCTAAAATACCCCTTTTAAAATATCTAGAATGTTTGTCAATATATCTGGGTACTGAAGCCTAGACAGCTTGACACATAAAATTTATTATGAGAGTGTGAAATTGATCAAGCTTGTTAATATCAAAATACCTGTGAGAGGTTCCAGGGTACCTAACACATAGACCAGGAGTCAGTGAATTATAGCTCCTGGACCAAATTTGTCTGCCCATTGTTTTGGAAAATAAATTTTTACTGGGATATAGTCACATCTATACCTTATTGTGCTGTCCATGGATGTTTTCATGCTAGAGCATCAGAGTTGAGTGTTTGTTCCAGAAAACAAATGACCTGGAAGGTAAAAAAAAATTACTATCTGGCCCTTTAACAAAAATTGTGCTAACTTTTCATATGGACAGTTAAACTTATATGTCTGGAACTCAACTTTCAAGACTGAACAGGGGACATAAATGTAGGAGAATGTGGATTAGCAAAGACATAAGTATATGGACAGGGTTCTGAAAGTCTCTTGTATTTATGGATTAAGTAGTGAAATAAGACTATAAAATAAATTTGAAAAAATGCCAGCAACTGAGATTAGAGGAAAACTAGAGGGTCATGGAATTATATTAGCTTAGCTAGTAAGATGTCTCAGAAAATTCCATATCAAATTCTCCTAAACTGTATTGTAAGAGGGCCCTATGCAACTCGTCTATCAAATTTGGAACTATGATAGGAGTGTTGATGAGTTAAAATCATGCCAATGATTTGAGAAAAATAAATTGGATTGGAATACAATGCAAATGGATATAAGGAAGTTCAACCATCATGAATGGATGACGTTTTCCAGAAGCTTTTCTCTGATGTGTAGTAAAGAACTATGCTATTTTAAGAAGATGGTCACATACCCATGTAGCCATGTGACTATAATTCCCTGTCCTTTATTTTTTCCTTTGGGGTCACACACAGCAAGTGCTCCAGGCTTACTCCTGGCTCTGCACTCAGGGCTCATTCCTGGTGGTGCTCAATGGACCATATAGGTACTGAGGATTGAACAAGAGCCTGCTCGTGAAAGATAAGCTTTTTATCAGCTGTGTTATCACTCTGGCTTTCCTTGGTTTTGATATAGTATAGCTGGTGCTAAATAATAGGTGTTCAGGTCAAACAATTTGTACAAGGTGAAGATTCCTGTGAAATTGCTACTCATTCTAGAATACCATAAACAGTGCAGATAAGATAGTTTCTCTTAGAGACTGAGTTAGTCTCCTAAAGTGAATCTGAAAATCCAGGTCTCTGATGTGGTGTTTAGAAAGGGCTTTTGGGTGTCACCTGGCCATAAGGTAGGAATTCTCTGAAAGGATTAGTGCCAGGAGAAAAGAGGAAGAGAACCTGCCTCTCCATAGCCTGTGAAGAGATGCTGAAATGTCCAAAGCTAGAAGCAAGTCCTCAGCAGAATATGGTTGTACTAATATCTCCCGCTCGAACTTCTCAACTTCTGGAAACAAAGTGAGAAATAAATTTTTTTGGTTAAACCACTGAGACTGAATTGTTTGATTTTGGCAACTGAAACAGAGTAAGTAAGTTCTGCAGTTCCTGGTGTGGTCTACTCTGGAGACAAATGCAGTTCGCTTTGCTCAATAATATCTATTTGACTTCATTTTTTTTTTTTTTTTGCAGGATACTTTCACTAGGATTCCATTTGGGGAGGTGGATAATGTTTATTAGTAAGTATTACATTGCTTTCTGAATCCCTGCATTTCAGCTGGAAATTGAACCATCAATTTTATTATTGCTCCCTTTAATGTAACCTAGCCCTACTCTGTACTGCAGTTACTTTTACAATATACACTTTGAAGTTTTCAACAATTCATTTGAGGGCTTGTTGCATTTCTTGAAGCTTGGACTTCGTCATGATTCTAAACCCATGATATTAAAGCATTTTTGTCCTATATTCCTTCCTCAATGCTTCTCTACCTCTTCTTCTTGTGATACTCTTATCTATAAAATTTGCATATCATTTTGTCCAATATGTCACTTAGATCCTTTCTTTGAGTCTTTTTTTTCTTCCTGTATTGTTTTTCATAAGTCCTCCTTCCTAGTTAAATGACTTTCTCATCAGTTGGTTCTAATCTTTTATTTCACTATGCATTGAGGTTTTAAACCTGATCTATTTTCTTTCTAGTCAACGAAACACATTGATTTAAGTTATTTTTAAAGACTGTGCCCACAGCTCCAATATATAAATAATCTGGGTGTCTCAATTATAGTTCTTTTTCGTGAAGGTTGGGAACACCTAGCAGTGTTCAGGGCCTATTCCTGGCCCTGAGCTCGAGTGACCCTTGGCAGTGCTAGAGGAACTATCCAACAGTATCAGCATTTCAAACTGGAGTCAGTTTCATACAAATATATGAAGCACAAGAAAAACAAAGATAGTACAAGGGGTAAACTCTTGTAAATCTTGTAAATCTCTCACAGCCCAACTGTAGTTATTTTTAGTTACCGCTTTCATATATCTAGTAATATTTTCTAAATGCTGGGTGCTCCATTTAAACAAACACTGTTAATATTACTTCTTTCCAGAATATTCATTTTAGATGTAGAAAAGCTTTTAGATTGAGATAGATGATTATAAGATGTTTACTAATTGAGTCAGATATTGAGCTAATTTAATATTGGGTCACGTTTAATATAGTCACTATTCTTCTATATCTAGATTTTTTACATATATATATAGATATATATATATATATAGATTATCTTTAATTCTAGAATAAAGTCCTTCAAATATCCCGGTTAGATCTCAAGTATATTCAAAGCCCCAACACGAAAAATTTGGTGCGTTTAGGGCCACACCTGGCAGCATGCAGGCAGGGGTTACTTCTGGTTCTATGCTCAGAAATTGCTACTGGCAGACTCAGGGAACCATATGAGTTGTCGGGGACCAATCCTAGGCCAGTCTCTGGTTGGTTGCATGCAAGGTAAACGCCCTACTGCTGTGCTATTGCTCAGACCCCAAGCATTTTTCTTATATTGTAAACATTTTAATAAAAACTTATGCTAAATTTTAAAAATCGTCTTATTATTCTTATGAAATGTCAGATACTATTTGGGGGAAGTAAGATAGAGTTTGGGACTTATTTCTCACTGGCATGATGACTGCTTTGTAAGAACTTGTAACCCAATTTTCATTTCCCTATTCCAGGGGTCTCAAACTTGCAGCTCATGGGCCGCAAATGGCCCTCCGTACAACATTTTGTGGCCCTGCACTAGAGAAATCTTTTTTTGTTTTGTTTTGTTTTAGTTGTTTGGGTCACACCCCCCAATGTTCAAGGCTTACTACTGAGTTTGAACTCAAGGATCACCCCGACTTTGCCTCCTGCAGCCCCCAGGTAAATTGAGTTTGAGACCCCTATGCCTAGTCCCAGAAGATGGTAGAGAATTTGTTTTTTTTTGTTGTTGTCACTTTTTGCTTGGCATCTTGCATTATCTTTTATTTTAAGGTTTGTTTTCAGACCATTCCCAGTAATACTCAACCAAGCAGGCTGAGTGCCTCAGTGCTACAACCTAGGACATGATGCCACTGGGGAGTATCAGGGCTATAACCAGTGGTACTGGAGTAGGAGATGGTTCTTGAACTCTTATCCTATGCATCTGTGAAACTTAAAACCACAAAAGATTAATCTTCTATCAAAGAGATGCCATCTCCTCAAAAATTTGACTAACCAAATTCAGTTGTCTTGATAATTCATCTCTGTTCACAAATAAATGATATTTTGCCTATATATGTTTGTTTGGATTTTGTGTTTTATTCATTCTTTCTTTGTTCTTAGTTGCATTAGTACAGTTATTAGTTCATCCCAGAAATAGAATCTTGAAGGTTTTAAAATTTTATTGTTAATAGATATTATTAGGACATGTTTATGTACTCTTGGGAATTTTTCTTGGAACTAAAGATAATAACTAAGAAAAAGGTGGAATTCTAAAAAGAATTATCCAGAGCCCTTGGCACACATACAAGACAAGTACAAGACAAGTAAATATAAGGAAATACACAGTAAAGTACTCAGAGAAATGTAGAAAAAGAGAAATGGGACTTCGTATAATCCTGAAACAGGGAAGGGAAGACAACAAAAGTTCAAAAGACTTAAATGGGGACACAGGAAAAATTATTAGCATAACTTTGGACAGGAAAATTAGAACAAAAATGCCAAAATCTTTTCCAGTTGACCAGCTAAAGGTTTCAAATGATATATATTATATAGATTAATCTCCTATTTTATAGAAGATACTGTATATTGGGCAATAGCACACAAAGCACCAAGTAAAGAGGTAAAGTCTAACAAAATAAAAAGCAATAAAATTTAGATTATAAATGACTTGTCTTCATGTGCAGGATATTCTCTACTTTGAGCTATGTAATTTCTTTTTTTTGTTTTTGTTTTTGTTTTTGTTTTGTTTTTTTTTTTTTTTGGTTTTTGGTTTTTGGGTCACATCCAGTGGTGCTCAGGGGTTACTCCTGGCTGTCTGCTCAGAAATAGCTCCTGGCAGGCACGGGGGACCATATGGGACACCGGGATTTGAACCAACCACCTTTGGTCCTGAATCGGCTGCTTGCAAGGCAAACGCCGCTGCGCTCTCTCTGGGCCCTAGCTATGTAATTTCTATCATTTTTCTAGTATAAATAACTTTTGTTTTGTTTTTTGAGTCACACTCAGCAGTACCCAGAAGTTAATCCTGACTCTATGCTCAGAAATCACTCCTGGCAGGCTCGGGGGACCATGTGGGATGCTGGGACTCGAACTCACCATCCTTCTGAATGCAAGGCAAACACCCTACCTCCATGCTATCTATCTGGCCCCCTAAATAACTATTTTATTTTATAAACATTGTATATTTTATTGAATATATGTAAATATACTCACAAATCTAAGAGAATTGTATTTTTGCTATTTTACAGTATATATTGAATTATTGAGTATATATACCCTAGGTACACAAAAATTCAATACAAAAATCCCTTCCTCACACCTAAATTCACTGCAGCACTATTTGCCATAGCCAGACTCTGGAAACAAACAAGATGCCCTTCAACAGATGAATGACTAAAGAAACTGTGGTACATTATACACAATGGAATGTTATGCAGCCGTCAGGAGAGATGAAGTCATGAAATTTTCGTTTACATGGATGTACATGAAATCTATTATGCTGAGTGAAATAAGTCAAAGGGAGAGAGATAGACACAGAATAGTCTCATTCATCTATGGGTTTTAAAAAAATAATAGACATTTTTGCAATAATCCTCAAAGACAAAGAGAGGAGGGCTTGAAGGTCCAGCTCATAACATGAAGCTCACCACAAAGAGTGGTGAGTGCAGTTAGAGAAATAACTACATTGAGAATTATCATAACAATGTGAATGAATGAAGGAAGTGGAAAGCCTGTTTAGATTACAGGCAGGGGTGCGGTGAGGAGGAGGAAGATTTGGGACATTGGTGGTGGGAATGTTGCACCGTTGAAGTGGGGTGTTCTTTACATGATTGAAACCCAACTACAATCATATCAAGATTTTAAATAAAAATATTAATAAAAAAGAAATATTGAGTGTCCATGTTTATGAATTTTTAGATCTGTGGTTATGGATTTTTAGTTGCCTGGTTGCCCGGGCTTCCAGTTAGATTTATTTTCATCAATGCTTAGATACATAAGGGAAATCTATCCATCTGTACAAGATGAAAGGAGAAAGTGACAAAGGAAAATGGTGTTTTCAAGGGAATAAGTAAAAAGTGAACCATGAAATCTCAGCTGGATAAGGAAACAAAGACAGGACAAGAGAGATATGGATTAGAGAGGTAATGTGAACCATCAACAGAGATGTCCAAAGAGGAAGAATAAGTGCAATAAGGTCTCTCTTGTATAGGTGAATAAGAATATTGAATAATAGTCTAAGACTTAGGTGTTTGAAGTGTCATTCTGATGTGAAGAAGTTAAACTACTATGAGGCAAATTTTAGGGTATAAATACAAATGAGTAACAGGTTGTGTAAAATAAAATTGTTGGAAAATAGTGGGTCAATAAGCCAAATGTCCAATTACATGAACTTTGGGGGTCACTTGGAGTAATTGCAGATATTGTGAGCTAGGAGTTCATGTATGTAATAATGAGAAACCAAGGGAGAGATTTCTGCCTCATTCATGTTCATATACACATATGCACACTCTCTCAAAGCTTATCTTTATCAAGAATACAAATTCAGTAACTGAAAGATCAAACCTCCTACCCTTTCTATTAACATTATGCCTTTTGCCAACCATTTTTTAAGATTTCTTTTAAATTTATTGTTTATTTATTTATTGTTCTTTTGGACTGCATCCCACACAGGGATTCCTTCTGGCTTGTGCTTACTTTAGAAATATCTCCTGGTAGAGTTGGGGGATCCTAGGGGATGCTGAAGATCAAACCTAGTTGGCAGCATGCAACAAATGCTCTACCTACTGTAATATCACTCTGGCCCCTCATTTGAATTTCATATGCCTGAATTTGAGTTGGCATTCTAATCTCATAATTTTATATTCTAAATTGATATTCTATGTTGATAATCTAATATTGACAAGGCCGATATCAAATTTGTTTTGGAATATAGTTTATACATATTAAAGCATTCTCTAATTTAAAAAAAATCTATGAAGGCCTGGAGAAAAAGCAGCTAGCTAGGAAATTTGGACTTCCTCACCAATATCCACTTGTCTTACTGAGAGGTAGCTATGTGTTTCAGTGGAATTGACTTCTACAAGCTTAACAGCATCATGTCATCCTCTATGCATGTTATTGCCTTACTTTCGGGCAGGCAAATTTAGTTTAAATAAACTGAGTGAAGCACAGCAGTTCTTAGGATTGAGTAAAAAGCAGCTTTCCCAAGCTTGGATATGAAGTCTAAACTGGCTACAGCTATAATGAAGACAGAATATGCAACAGCCCTTCAAATGACAGAGCTTGAATAAGAGTTCTGGTCAAACAATGCCCGAGACTTAATGATTCTCCATTTAAAAAAATGAGTGTATCTATTCAGTATCTGTCTAATTCAGCTTGTTTAAGTTTTTAGTTATTTTGTACCTGAAAGCTTCTTTACTGTGTAGTAATATGGATTATGGAGTTTAACCAGAGTTGAAGCATTTTCAAAACTCACACAGATTATTCTACTTCCTGCTGTGCTCTGGAAAAAGTTTTCTAAGAGTAGTTCTCTAGTAAGATATTTTAATACCTATTGACCCGAGAATTAAATTTGCATTTAGAGGCACCACTTTCTATGATTGCTGCATAGTCAACACAGGCTTCTATCTGGTTTTAGACAAAGAGAATATATCAAATATATATTTGACATCAGCAGATGGGTTCTTCTCTTCACATATGGTTTCTTCTCACATTTATTTTTTCTTTTCAGACCTCTACTTCTAGAAATGGGAGCTGATTTAAGCTGTTAGGTTATAAATTATAGCTAGCTCTGATGCCCCAAGGGAGCTAATTGGAGTGATCACCAACAGAAATGCAGCCGTATCAAACATTGACAAACATTGACAATCTATCTTGAAAGCCAAGAGATTCATTCATTAGGTTGTTCAACTTGGACTCTCCACTGTGCTCACCTAATGCGGAGAAAGGTTCAGGGTGTAACCAAGCATGCTGTTGCAGAATGAATCATCTGGTTTACCTTGGGGAGGAATTGTGAGGGTTTAAATAACTGTAGAATCAAGGGAAGGAAAAAAACCTAATTAAACTCTTCTTTAGAAATCTGGGCTTATTCAACCCAGTAACAAAAAGGAACCAGGATAGAATGAGTTTTAGATCCTGATTTCCCTGGTATTGTTCATTGTGGTGTTCGTTAAATTAGCTTGCACAATAGCCTTTCCCACAAACTGGAGACTTAAAGTGAAGAATTCATCCAGAGCTCCATATGTACCATTGTCTAGAAATCATACTTTAGATTTATGTCTATTTTATAGTATAAGAGGTAAACACTATAGACTTAAATAGCTTCTCCAAAGTCATAGAGCTAATAAATATTGTAGCCAAAATTTAATCTGGTTCTACCTGAGGGAAAGTTCTTTATTTCATAATGGTAATCTTCATTTCTAACTGCATTTTGCAATCAATGGGGATGCCTTTAAAAAAATCAATGTGGGACCGGAGAGATATGATGGAGGTAGAGCATTATTTGCCTTGCATGCAGAAGGATGTTGGTTCGAATCCCAGCAACCCAAATGATCCCCTGAGCCTGCCAGGAGCAATTTCTGAGTGTAGAGCCAGAAGTAACTCCTGAGTGCTGCCAGGTGACTCAAAAAAAAAAAAAAATCAATGCGATTGGAACCAGAGAGATAGCACAGTGGTAGGGCATTTGCCTTGCACGCGGCCAACCCAGGACTGATGCTGTTTCAATTCTCAGAATCCCATATGAACTCCTGAGCCAGTCAGGAGCGATTTCTGAGCACAGAGTCAGGAGTAACCCCTGAGCACGCCGGGTATGAATCCCCACCCCCAAATGATAGAGTTCTTAGCCAAGGTGGCACCTAGTTTATCAGAATATTTTGAATTGGGTTTGAATATCAATATTTTATAAGAGCTCTCAGATAGGCTTTATCTGTTGTTGGGGGTACAAAAAAGGGGGACCCATAGTAGAGAACTCAATCGTTTGTGCCTAGAAATAATTGGGGATTGTTGTCTAATACAGGTTCTGATTTGGTAAGTCTGGAGTGGGAACAGAGATGCTGCATTCCAACAAGTTCTCAGGTGATATTGAAGTTGCTCTGGAGACCCCACTCTGATTTTATGATACTTTTTAAACTTGGAAATGTCTAAGAATCAGCTAAAACTATAATGAAAAAGTATATACAGGCACCATATGGTTAATGCAGAATAGAACCAGCTCTTCCATATGAACACGAAGACCCTCATCTATACCATAGAATTCCTTGATTCTCAAACTGATTGCACTTTGAAATCAACCTGGAACTTAAAGAACTATTAATCCTACGTTCCACTTTGGAGATTCTCATTTAATTTATCCAGGTTGAGAAACTCGAGTATGCAAAACATTCTTCAAAGTGGCTCAGAATTAAGAACAGCAAGTTATTTGGCCAGATCACCAGCATTCATTCTGATGAATGGAAGATTGCCTGGAGAGGCCATAATTTTAGTAAGCACTAGGGGTGGGGTCATTTTTGGTTAATATGTAGTTTGAAAATAAAGATACACTGGATGAAAAATAAGTAACCTCACGAATGTAGAAATTAAAAGTTTTAATTATTCTGTGGGCCTGGAATAAATCCTCCCTCCTTATTTTGGTTGAATCTTTGGTATTTGTATTTGCTTTCTAAAACTTGCAAGTTAGACTTTGGTTCATATTTGCCTCTACTCCAAATTGTTGCTTTGTTTTATATTTTGGGATTTGCTTCCTTCATTTAAAAAATAGGAATGGTTCTATTTATTAAATCTTCAAAATCTTTTCTATAAATAAATAAGTAGGAAGATTGGTGAAATCTTCTTCTGTTATTTGTTTGTCCTAAAACCATTCTATCTTTGTGCAGTAGCAGTCCTTGTTTTCATTTGAGATTTTTTTTACTCTAATGAGCATTAGTAATTGCACATGAATGAGAGTTCTCCAGATAAATAGAATGATGTCTCTCATTCTCATTAGAATAAAGATAGAGATATTTATGTTTTTATTTAGTAAATCAAGTTAGGTTTTTATTGAAGTTTATATACAAAGATGTGAGAGGAGAGAAAGAGTGGAAATGGGTTCAAAAGAGAACACAGGCAACAAAAAAATGGATAAAAATGAACTAGCAAGATGCATGTTCATAGGGGAACATGAGCTTGAAAAGTAAGTCAGAGATATTAATTATGAGGTATTTGCTCATGTAATTACAAAAGGTATTAATTCCCAGGATTTGCTACTTGGAAAGTACAAAGAGGAGAAGACAGCAGTATAGGTCTAGTATTAGTGTAAAATTCTTGGAACCAGGGAAGCCAATGCTGTAAATTCCAGTACAAGAGCAGAGAAGATGAAACTAAATATCCCAGATCAACTGTGAGGTAGGAAAAAATAAGTAATTTATTCCTTCCTCTACCTTTTTATTCATACCTCACTGGATTGGATGGTGTCCATTTGCATTAAGGAGAGCAATCCACAGAGTTCACAATTCAAATGCTAATCTTACTAGAGAATAATGCACTCAGAGACAAAGTCTAATCTGGGTACTTCATGGCCAGTCAAAATTAGCAATCACAGCAGGGCACACAAACTAAACCTTAAACCAGTTTAAATAAATAGTCAATAAATGTAT
>PVKC010017424.1:0-20203 GCA_004027635.1 Crocidura indochinensis | reverse complement strand
TCTCCTTCTCTAACCAACCTTTACTTCTCTGCTACTCACTGATCAGGTTCAGAAAGTAGAATTTACACATAATTGGCTTGGAGATAAATTAAGTTTGTAATAGTGCATTCAAAGGTTAAATAAAAGTCTTTGATCTATAAAAAAGACTGAATACCTTATGGTGAAAGAAAGGTCCTCAGAGGGTAAAAATGCTTTCTTTTTCCTATTACAAATGAAGAGAAGAAAATTGATAATCTTATCAAAAAAATCTAGTAAAGTGTTTCCACTAGAACTTCATCAGCATCCATGATTTGAAAGAAATAAAAATGTATGTGATCTTGGGCCGGAGAGATAGCATAGAGGTAAGGTGTTTGCCTTTTATTAAGAAGATCATTGGTTTGAATCCCGGCATTCCAAATGGTCCCTCGAGCCTGCCAGGAGCAATTTCTGAGCATAGAGCCAGGAGTAACCCCTGAGCGCTGCAGGGTGTGACCCCAAAACAAACAAAAAGAAAAAACAAAAAATAAAAATGTTTGTGATCTCTAGTTTACTAACTACTTGGAGTGAAAATGGCCCCACGTTTTTAGGATATGGTGATCTAAAAGGCTAAAATAACTGAAATAATCAATTTGCTTTTTTTACTTTCACCAGCCATTCTTTACACAAAACTCAAAGAAAGAATACTTCAATAATTTTTTATCATTTCTTTACAGTTTCATAACAAATTCACACTGGACTATTTCAGTGTGTAGAAAATACCAAACAATAGTATTTTGCAAGTAATCTGAGAGATTATAAAATCTGGCAGATTGTTATAGATTATACCCAGAATGGTTGGCATTTTTAACAACAAATAGGACTCCTAGTATATTGGTTTGATAATTATAAATGTCTTACCTCTGACCAGATCCCTTTTCATTTTATTACGATTATCCACTCAAGCATTCCACTGGTATTAATTCCACCCAAAAATGGCTGCCACAAAACTAGATTTACAGAGTTATGGTATATAAGATTTGCATGAAGCCAACCCCAGTTCAATTCTTGATACCAAATAGTTCCATGAGAATTTCAGGTTCTGTCCTAGAGGTCCCTGAGAACTTCCATGTATAACTCTGGATGGACTCCAAGCAACACACTGATCCTCTTGGCCAAGAATCAGTAGAAGGGGATACTGGGCCCCCTGAGCACTACTTAGGAGTCCTTAACCCAAGAAAAATAATTGTTTCCATTTTTTTTCAGCCATCAGATTACCAAAGATCTGTGTTCATCTCTCAGTGGACACAACACAAACCAAGTCCTTGAGGAGTTCCAACCCGATCCCGAATATACTATGTCCCTACTGTCTCACTCCAGTTACCAGTTTCTCCCTGATAACTGGAAGAACAGCCTCTAGTAAAGACAGTTCACTCAAAAGTAGGAAGATTATCTTGTTGGTTTGCCCTTACAGCAAATACACAGAGCTCTGTATTGTCCACCAAGATTATAGACCCTTCGTTTCCATGTTTTTTTAAGTTTCTGCCAGTCATTATACCAGGGGCTTGACTCTGCTTTGCCTTTAATTTTTCATTTTTAAAAATTTAGGAATGGAGCAAAAGCACAGCAGATAGGGCTCTTGCTTATCATCATGACCAGGTTAATTCTGGCATCTCAAATGGTGTCCTGAGATTTTCAGGAGTAATTTTTTTCAAGTATTTTTAATATAAAATTTTTATTTAAGCACCATGATTACAAGCATAATGGTAGCTGGGTTTCATCATAAACAGAACACAACCCCGACACCAGTGTAAAATCCTATCCCCCTCCTGAGTTCAGAGCCATGAGTAACCCCTGAGTTGCATCAGGTGTGGTCCAAACACCAAAACTTTATTTACGTTCCTATTTCCAAAGTGCATTTTTATTTGAACTTAAAAGGTAAATGACCAAAAATACAGTAATGTTCCCTATAAAGTAGGCAATAAGTGATCAGACTTCATTTGTCATATGTTCAAAATTGCATGTTCCTCTTACTATACCACACTGTCAAGAAATGCCATTGAAAATATTACTATATTGTGGTACGAAAGGGAAGTAATCTAAACTGTCACTAATTCATGGAAAGATGTAAAGTATTTGTTTGAGGATTACTATTTTTCCTATAGTTATATCATCAATTGAAATAAGTGCTTGTTTTAAAAGACAATCTATTTGGGTTGAATTTAATATGTTTTGTGAAGAGTATTTGCTGATTATTATAAAAAACATTTTAAATTGTAATAGTATTTAACAATTGTTAAAAAAAAACAAAACAAGGGGCCCGGGAGATAGCATGGAGGTAAGGCATTTGTCTTTCATGCAAAAGGTCATCAGTTCGAATTCCGGTACCCATATGGTCCCCCGTGCCTGCCAGGAGCAATTTCTGAGCATGGAGCCAAGAGTAACCCCTGAGCACTGCCGGGTGTGACCCAAAAACCAAACCAAACCAAAACAAAACAAAACAATAAACAAAAGAAATATATATGTAGGGGGTGGAGCGATAATACATCTGAAGGGCGTTTGCCTTGCATGTGGTTGACCCAAAATGAACCTCGGTTCGATCTCTGGAGTCCCCAAGCCAAAAACAATTTCTGAGTGCCTAAACAGGAGTAACCCCTGAGCATCACTAGGTGTAGCCCCCAAACAAAACAAAACAAATTGTATATATGTTTGTCTGTTTATATCAGAAACTACTGCAGACATTAATTAATTTTATTCAATACAATAAAACTTTATCAACTGAAGACTTGCAATCTTGATTTTGTTGGAAGACGAGTACTCTGCGCAGAATGATCAGGTTTCAGGCTCTTCTTGTTTTTCTGTTTGTATTATCTGTGTTTCATGTGCCGATAAATAACTTGTGATTGTCCTTAAAATAAAATGCGTTCACATGGACTTGTACACACATATCATATTTAGTTAACTACATATATTCATGCTTCCACTGTATGTTATTGTCTTAGTTTTATTAGGTAACAGTAAGTCATTGTTATATTCATTATTCATGTTTATAATGCAAGTCTATAAGGGCTAGAGAGTTTTTTCTCATCTAATAATCAACTGCCTCATGAACTTGGAAAAGCTTTTAAATTTATATGACAAAACTTCAAAGTACATTCTGAGTAGAGTTTTGACTTCTCTTTTAACGATTTAAGAGTCAGAAGTTGAAAAAAAATAGAGTCAGAAGTTGGTTCCTAACATAATTTTATGTGTCCATTTTTGAAGGACACTAATTAGGTAGGCACTAAGTTTGCTGTTCCAGCGAGTGAGATTTTAATAGCTTCATGAGGCAGAAAACCATTCAGCTTACATTTTTGAAAATGATCACATTCTCATTTCTGCTGCAATATGAAAGCACCTCATATAAATTGTACTGTATGCATCTATTTGTCAGTCAATCATTAAAATGAGAGTTTTATGACCTGTATTTTAAATCTAACAATTAAAACGTGAAAATATAAAGAAATGTTGCAGCCTTTGGCTAGGTGCAGGCCAGATGCAATTAGATGACCCAAATAGAAACAAATTTCACACATTCTTCCAAATAGCCATAGTCCCTTTTTTAGGTTAACACATACTCACAGAAAATTTAGAGTAGACAAAATGCTTTTAAAAAGAATGACACCTAAAAAAAAAAAGAATGACACCTAGTACATATGAAATGACTCACATTTTCTTCCAAGTGTTTATTTTTCCAAAACAGAGAAGCAAGTGCTGATGATAGTGAATTTTTAAATATATGTATGGTTCGCCTTGACTAGAAATTCACAGAATTTAACAATAACCCATAAAAATAAACAATGCTGTGTTTTCCCCATTATCAAGCTGCTATTATCAATTCTATTAAACAGTAATTTATTATCTATGTTTAACGATAAAAGTAATAGCAGAAGGAAAAGGGTTAATATATATCAATATGTCAGAAAAAGCTGTGCATTTTTGACAATATAATGGGGAATTATTTATTTGGCATATAAAGTTTTAGTTACATAAGATTATTTCTAAAGAATCCCTATAATCTATGCCCATAGTAACAATATTGTACAGTACAAATAAAATGTGTGGACAGATCTTATGGTAAGTGTTAATCAAATGCACAACAAAAGTATCAAAGAGAATGGCTGACAGTGATAAATAGCCAATTATCATGATTCTGGTGATGTACATATATGCCCCAAATTATCAGATTGTGTACAGTGAAATAAGCAGACTCTGTGTGTCAATTGCACCTCAATAAAACCGTTAAATGCTACGGTGGAAGGTAGAAAAAATAATAAAATGATCTTCAGAAAAAGCAGTATTTATAGAGATGGATTGAGAGGGAGAAATAGGAAAAATTTCTGAAAGAAAAAACAGGATTATAGTTAAGAATTTAATGTATACATTCTCTTAGTGTCTGTGGTGTCTTTTTTTTTTTTGTAAAGTAGGCAATGTCCTCAGGGACCAGAGGAATATGGTATCTAGGTAGTTTAATACATATTATGTATACAATATTAATTCATTCTCATCTTTTCCCTTTTTATATTTAATTAAAATATTTTGTAACTTATTTTTAAGCAGTGCAGATGTAACTCAGGTACTCCTCAGGAAAAAAACATTTACTTTATCACCGAGCTCTATCATCATGCTCTCTTGTTCTTTTATTATAGCTATTACTGTAATGAAGTTGAGCCAAGGGTCTTGAATGACCTCTTAAGAGGGTGTACTTCTCATCCCTTCACTACTAACCCTCACATTCAATTTTGTCATCAGTGAGTCTTTCAGTCACTTGTCAAATGGAAAAGCAAAATACTTTCTAACTGAAAAGTACCCAAACTTCCAGTAAGGAAAGGTATTACCCCACAAAAATCTGGTTATAGTCATATATCTCCTTGTTTCCTGTCGTAAGCAGGGAGCTATTACACATAGAGAGAAAACAGCTGACAAGCCATCCATCAATGTCTGAGAGTGCTTGAAGCAATTCACCAAGCTCCATGAAGGACCTCTGCCTTTCTATGACAGGTTACTCCATCATGCCAAAGCACCCATCACACTTTCCCACAGGTTAAACTTATTTTCAGATCAATGATCCAATTTGAGTCTCAAACATTCATTCCCCCTTCTTTCCTTCAAATGCCATGAACTAGTAGTCGGTTACTTGATTTCACTGTCCTCAATATAGTTTTAAACAGGTTTTCCAAGTATTCTCATGATGCAGTCATATTTATCTTTTGCTATCAAATCTACACTGCCTAAAATATGGTACAAAATATTTATTTTAACTCAATAGCAGAAAAGGGGAAAGAAGTGAATGAATTACTATTATGTATATAATGTGCATTATTATTATTAATTTATTTGCTATACCGAAATTGTCTTAGATGCTTACCTTATTCTCAAGGTTGCACAGGATTTCCACCAAAATGCTTTGCAGGTCAATAGAAAATTGAAATCTGTACATTACTTGTATGACTGGGAATAAGTCTTATCATTTATTATCTGTGGGACTCAGGAATAGCATTGTATGAGGCTTTTTATTTGGAAAAAACTCAGGTGTTTATTAACATGATGTTAGCCAGAAAACATTTTCAACACAAGGAATTAATTTACTCTGTACATTCACTGAAGTACAATATGACCTTTTAGAATCTGGACTTACACATTTCTCAGCTATATTATGAAGATAATCAATGCTCTGAGTGACTTTCATAGGCTATTATATGTGCTTCACTGATCTACCTTAGCTCTAGAGGTCAGCACCACACAAATAGTACAGGTTCAATTATTCCTGTTGAGTGAACAGCTAACAGAATAAATGAAGATGGTTCATTTTAAAATAGCAACTTATAATGTATTATTTCTGGTGACTATTGTAATAAACATTCACGTTCCATAATTTATGCTCTTTTCTAAACTAATGGAAATCATTTCAATAAAATGTGAGAAAGCTGGATCTAAATATTGAGATCTGAAACAGTCCTTAAATATGTCTAAATAAATGCAGCCATTAAATTATAACTTGTTTTAAATCACTATGACATTAGGAACATTTATAAATGAAAAGAAATGACAGCTTTTAGTTTGTATTTTCTGCCTTTTTGAAAATTACTATTACTATATCTAACATGTCTTTGATATCAAAAACAGTCTCAAATTAATAGCTAGGTATATTTGTGTATGCTGTTAAGGATGTGATGTAGATATCTGATATAGATCTGATATCAACTTATTTAGAACATGGGATTTTAAAGTATAGTTCCATTATAATTATTTTGTTTAAAGTAAATTGTAATACTCCAAAATTTCGTACTCACTGGGGCTGGAGAGATAGTACAGGGGTTTATGTGCTTGCCTGACATGTGGTTGCTTTGATCCATGGCTCTATATATGGCCCCCTAAGCCCTGCCAGGTTGATTTCTGAGAACAGAGACAGTTATTAGCCCTGAACACAGCTGAGAGTGGCCCAAACAACATAAAAAATGTAATCATATATTTTATTCGTTGTTATACTCCTTAAACTAGATAAAATTCACTTGGAAGATATATATGTAAATATATACATATATTATACATGATTTTGATATTTATAGAAAGAAGTACACATTTGATACAAAACAAATTAAGAACTTTCAACTTAGCTGTAATAATCATTTCCTACAAATTATATGTCAACTTATCATTTGGAATTTGTCATAGTTGCAATAGTGAGTAAACTTTGAACTATAAATAGCATTTCTATCTGTACTTTTAGTTTATACATTATTTATTGCTAAAGTAATGGTTTTATTTAAGCACTATGATTACAAACATGTTTTTAGTTAGCATCCAGTCATAAAAAGAATACCTCCTCACTTCACCAGTGCAACATTACCACCACCAATGCCCCATCTCCAATTTAAAAGATACTCCTCTAATTAACACTTCTGTAGACATTACAACAAAGATTGCCATAAAGTTCGTTTTCATCATGTAGCCAGAACTTTCTCATCATAAAAATGGAATATAATATAATAGGTAAATGCTATCAGTCACTTTTTGCTCTAAAATATTACAACTGTACAAATTGATTTTTTATTTAAATTTTATATAACTGAACATATTTTATCCAAGATAAAAGACACGCTGTAAGAATATAAATAATATCAAAAGTATATTTAATGAATATAAATATCATGGTCAAATGAACTTAAATTAATTTACATATGTATTCATATTTGTATATATTTCTGGTGCATGTTTGTATGAATTTGAATAAAGCCATATCCATCAGTGCTCAGCTTAATCTTTGATGTTCTGGTCAGCAGTAATGATGGTCAAGGACCATCATTAGAGAGGTTGTTAGTGTATGCAGTGCCAGGGACTGAACTCAAGGCCTTTCCCAGAGTACTTCTTGAGTTATTTTCCTTGGTCTCAACATATATTAGATCAAGGCAAATATTTAGAAGAATAATATTCCAATAATTAGCATGCAAACTGTCTTTAAATCCAGGTACTACTATAATTTGTAGTACAGCTTAGATAAAAATAGAAGTATTATTTAAAATGATTGTGTGGTCAATCAGTAAGTTTTCTGGGTTAACTAAAAACAATCCATGAATCTTGGGGCCCAAGAGATAGCACAGCGGTAAGGCATTTGCCTTGCATGCAAAAGGACAGTGGTTCGAATCCCGGTGTCCCAGATGGTCTCCCAAGACTGCCAGGGGCAATTTCTGAGCATAGAGCCAGAAGTAGCCCCTGAATGCTGCTGGGTGTGACCGAAAAAAAACAAAAAAAATTCATGAATGTTAATCGATTTGTATAAATCTCCACAGTGCTCAGACATATTTGATCCTTGTAACTTTCCATCTAAGGGGTCAATAAAATATATTTTACTATTTTTGTCATATAGCACCCATTATTTTACTGTGACAATTGTTGATGCTAATATAAATGATTGTGTATTTCATAGGAATGGCATTAGTAGGTAACATGCTAAGGACAATGTGGAGTCAGAAAAAAAATTCAAACAGGCCAAATTCAGGAAATTGTCAGTTTGTATTTTCTTTTAGAAAAAATTGTCTTAAATGCTGCCAACCTAGTTTTGAAGCACTGCCAGTAGTGCTGATCCAGCAGGTAACCCTTGAGCACCACCATGTATGGCTCAAAACCAAAAATCAAATCAAATCATTGTGTCAACATAGAGTTCATTTCTTCACTTGATGAAAATGATGGTGATTACTTAAAAGAAAAGTGTGTGGAAGATTGGATAGAGGGTTTTATATGTGATGGGGTCATAACATTGGTGCTGGGTACAGATGAGGGGGTTATATGTGCTACAGAAATTTTGTACTATTGTAAAGCAATGATAAATCAGTAAAAACTAGGGCAAGAAAATGAATATAGTAGATAGAAAAGCCATCAGAGCCAAGACAGAAGAAATAGTGAATTAATATGAGTTAAGCAACACAAAACTATGTGGATTCTCTATTTGCCCATCTTTTCATGTATCTATTCATTCAATAAATTTAGTAGATGCCCACATGGAGTTGAAAAGTAGTCGGGCTATGAGAATTTGGGAGCAAAGTTATTGAACAAGACCTCATTCTCAGGGTGATTTGCTTCCATTATAAAAGCAAATAGACTTTTGTGTGTGCCTATTTAATTGCCAAGGGTATAAGGTTCAGTGGGTATTTATTTAAACCTAACACTATGAAAATAATGTTTGCTTCAGTTTCTCCCCCGAATATTTCCTTTTCCTCACATATGTCAGAAAACCAACACTATGCATTATCCATGTGATTTCTTAATTTCATTTTGCTTTCTTTTCTAAAATAAACCTACAAGTAACATATATACAATTATTCTCTCAGGTTTTATATCACTGAAGGATGAAGAAAGGGAAATTTGTTCGATAAACATAGTTATAAAAACCCTCAGTATATTGGAAACATTTTATCAATGCCCTGAAAACTAATCTTACTTCAAAGCAAACTTAACAGCAAGACATAAACAGGGTCTTTTATCTTCCTGACTGCTATATGACTCATTCATAAGTCCCACGGGTCATGTAGGATCCATATCATTTTTTATTCCCTTGGTCTTCTGGCTATATAATTTAAATCCCCATCTTATAATCATTCATTGTTGTTGGTCTCAAATCCAAGGAATGTTACACATGCATGGTCTTAAGGCAAATTTCAATAATGTTTTGAGCCTAGAGGCTGAAAATAGCACTGCAATAGCTGATATTGAAAAATTGCATGGCTTCACAGAGATATCTCAACTTTAGGTTCTTGTGAAAATGAAAACACATAGTTATGGAACATAAAAAATATTGAACACTTAATGTAAGTTTTAGCAATCAACTGTTCACCCACACATTATAGACCCTGACTCTTTGAGTGATAACTGAACCTAGGAAGGCCTGCCAATTGTTAGTTATCAAGCTTGTATGACTGATTTTTTAATTGTACAAAAATATTTTTATCTGCATATTTCAGTTAAAAATAACAGAATACCCAAATCAAGCCTTTATTTCATATTTAATGCAATAGGTGGGAAACTTTTTCTCCAGAATACTAGATAGTAAATAGTTTAAATTTTATATTCATATTATGTTACAATTTTTCTGGTTGGCAATCTCTGTAGAGAAAGAAAGCAGACAGAAAACTTGAGAATTGGGACATTGGTGATGGGAACATTGCAATGGTGATGGGTGGTGTTCTTTACATGACTGAAACCCAAACACAATCACATATGCAATCAAGGTGTTTAAATAAAATATATAAAAAACATAAAAAAATAAAACTTGAGAATTACATATACTTGACTGTGGTCCAATAAAACTTTATTTATAAAAACAGGTTGCAGACTGCATTAATTATACCTCAGATCCCTGTACTTTGCTACTGTCTAGATGTTTCAAATATGTGACTTTTCCCTATACACTATAAAGCCTTATTACCTAGCAAGCAAACTGATGTTCATTTTTCACTCCTCAATTATGATTCCTTGATTAATATTCATAAGTGGTCATAGCCACTATAAGATGTTATCAAATATGTTTAATGATTTTCTTGTCACAGAGAAAATCAACTCATCAATATGTCTTGGAAAGTATAAGTATCAAGCACTGAGTATTAAAGGGAATAGAGTTATGAATTTGTTCCACTCTTCTTCAACATTTTCGTTATTTCCTTTAGGGGAAAATAACCCCCTGTGACACTCAGGGGGTTACTCCTGTCTTTGCACTCAGAAATTGCTCCTGGCTCAGGGGACCATATGGAACACCAGGAGAATCGAACCATGGTCAGATTTAGATCAGCTGCATGCAAGCCCTAATGCTGTGCTATCGCTCCAGCCCCAGATGTTTCCTTAATGTCTAATATTACAACATAAGGTGATAACAATTTCTTCTCTCAGCGATATTTGTATGTCTGCAAACAAAGTCATAGGTGATTTATTCCAATTATTCCATACTGTGTGCAGGAGTAACAGTATAGCAAGTAAAGCATTTGCCCAGATTCTGTCATTGGTATCCCACAAGGTGCCTCAAGCCCAACAGAAGTGAGTCCTGAACACAGAACCTTGAGGATATCCAGTTTCTCTATCACACTCAAAATTAAATGTACGAGATAGTCCAGATAGCTTCTTAATATTTAATGTCTACAAATTTTTATCTTAAGTATAGTAGTAGGATTACTTAAGAGGAATCAAATTAAACCCCAATTCTTTTACTGAGATCCATAATTCCCATAAAAAATATCTCTGGCTCCACTACATATATTCAAGTATCCATTAAACACAATGAGAGTACATGTTAAACAATAACTTATAAAACTGTTATTTTTAAGTCAAGTATTATGTAATATTAGAAGGCTAATATTCTACGTAGTACTCTATTAGTAAACATATATTCTCTGCTCCTTGAGGGCAGGGATTGAATCTCATTCATCTCTCTTGTCTCTGAGGAGTGTATGTAATGAAGGCATCGCTCAAAAAAAAAGGAGCACATATGACTATTGAATTCACCTGTTGAATTTGCAGAAATATCAGCATTAACAGAATAACAGCGTCCATTTCCCTAAACTCCCTTTTTTTCACTATTACTATGAGAATGGCCTTAATTCTTGACCTAAATGACTTCAATTTCTAAAAATAATACCTGGATAAAACAAGAAAAGTGTATACATAATTGAAAGATGTATTGGCACTTAAACTAGCTGATAACACTCTGGTATAACCACTGGGTAACAGGGGCCCAGATTTTATATGATTAAGTCAAATTCAAAGTGTAATACTGTGAAAATTCAGTGGCCTAAGGAAGGCCCTGCTATTAACGGTATAAAATTCTAATAAGAAGCCTTAGGATATGTTTGTGTGATGTTTTATGGGATGTCTTATAACCTTAAGTTCTTCTTTTCAACATAAGCATAAAAAGAAATCTCTGGATAATCCAGTGCTTGCCACATTCTCGTTGCTAGGGAAAAGGAAGCTAGTAAGAGGAAGAGCTGAAGGTCTGTGAATCAAGGACAGCAAAATTCTAATCACCTTTTGGTGTCATGCTTGACTGGTTTGCTGGGAGAAAGGCAGTAATCTGAACTGGAATGTCCAAATGGCACAGGGATGTCACTCTGGGATTTACAAAGGAAACACTTCCACTATGAAGTCTGTCCTTTAGAAGACAGAATCTCAGTTGCAGAAAAGAATTGTTAAGATAACCTCTAGTGGTCTTGATGAGCTCTTAAGATTCTTTTTTATTTTACTGATAGATGTTATTCAACATCTCTGTAAAAGAAAAATTATTGCCAGTCAAATATTAATATATCTTTAAGAAAAGGATTATATCATCTTTCATCTTAAGGTTTTTACTACAGGTATGCTAAAACTTAGTCATATTTTCTTCAGTAATTGAAATACTTAGGAAAGGATGCAGAAATCATGTAGTATTCATACCAAGAAGGATACTTTAAGATAAATGAAAGTAAAAAAAAAGGCTTTTGGTCTATTTGAAACCAACTTCACACAAAGATATCACATAAGGATAAGTAGAATGAGAGAACTGTCTAAATAACTATATATAAATATGCTATTTTTTATTTATCCTCCTTAAACAGGGAGGTAAAAATCAGAAGTGTTTTAGAAACTCCAGTCTATCAATCACAGACCATTCTTTTGAATACACCTTGGCAATACAAGCGGTAGAAAATAATAATGGGAATATTCCTAGATCTAATTCAAATTGCTTGGGTTAGCTCATTTTAGTTCTATATATAAACTCTGAAAATCTCATTAAAGTACTAACAAGTCTCAATTGGTCCCATAGGTATGATCCGTTTTATAAAGTATCTCTGATACATGAAAGTATTTATGAACTCTCACTTGAAAAGTTGCTATCAACTGCATGTTAATATGCCTTCAATTAAGTAAACAGTCATTTCAAGTGGCCTGAAATGATAGTCTTTCCTCCTCAATTTAAAAATATATTTATATGGGAACAATTATGTCATACTCTGACCATTTCTATACTGAAAAAAATTTCTTCACCAAGCATTGGAACAAACTTTTCAAATTTTCAGGAAGATGGGATTTCTTAAAATATATGCACATGTAAAATGGCCTTTATTAGAAATGTTAACAATGGCAGAACTAACTCGAGTATATTGTCTCCTATGAAGTGCCTGACAGGCACATCATCCAACTCATAAATTAATAAAATTAAAGCAGCAATAATTAGGCAAAGAGTCTTATAAACCAATACTTGTTGTCTCCTTTCTATATCTTTAGAGGACACTTCCAAATCCATCTCAGAATATTATATCATGTCCATATATTTTGTCTTATAAGTTATATTTGGCTAATATTCTAAAAAATAAGTATATGGATGTCTATATGTTCTATTATCCTAATCAAATTTACTATTTTCAAAAGGTTACTAGAAGAATATCAATCCCATGTTTTTTTGGTTTGCTTGTTTTCACAAATCTATGAGGGTTCTCCTAACCAATTGCATTGGCACTTGTGATCTTCATTAATTGATTCCAGACTTCTCATGATTGGTGTAAAGCAACCAAACTAAATTAGCTAGAATTCAAGGAGGCCTTTGACCAATTATAATCCTTACATTCTCCACAGAAATGATGAATACAGAAACTAACCAAAAACAACATGATATTGCATTTTTCACACAATAGTATAATTAACTTGTAGTGATCAAGAACAGTTGAAGCATCACATTTATAACAAAATATGGGGGAATTATTGAATAAAAACAACAGTTTTTAAATTGAATTTAGAGCAGCAATTTGGTCTATTAATATTTTCTCAGATCCTTTGGTTTCTGATTCTTTTCACATGCATTAGACCCTGGTAGGGATCTCAAACTCAATTAACCTGGGAGCCTCAGGAGGCAAAGTCGGGGTGATCCTTGAGTGTAAAGTCAGTAGTAAGCCTTGAACATTGGGAAGTGTGATTCAAACAACTAAAACAAAACAAAACAAAAAAAGATTCCCCTAGGGCAGGGCCACAAAATGTTGTAGAGAGGGCCACAAATGGCCCGCGGGCTGCGAGTTTGAAACCCCAGCTAGAGTTTTGGCCAATCAAATATTGACCTACTTGGACAGAGAAGTTGCCATTTGTTAAGAGATGACAAGTGTAACACCATGAGAGGTCTTATGGTACAATAATTTCATTGTCATATTCTTCTTCTGAACCACAGTATAAGGATAGTATATCTTAGCACCTTTAACTCCCAAAATATTTTCTGAAGGTCCCTGACACTTTCACTTGATTTATTGGGTTCTTCTCTCATCTTGGGCCCTCTTTTCTCTTTGTGTTAGAGAAATCAGCCTGTTATATAGAAAAATTTCCCTTTTCCTTCTTTATAAAAATCCCTGGTTCCCATTTTATTCCTTTCGAGCTATTCCCTAGCTCCCATTTTATTTGCATTCAAGATATTCAGTACTTATCAAATTGTTCAATCTTTTCATTTTAGACCAAACTTTAGTCTTAGCCACATTTTATTTTCTTTTTATTTATCCCCTCCCATATGTTTTTTGTTGATCAGTTGGTTTTTCTCTATTTTTTTCTTCTTTGTGGGCACAAAGATTAAATAAATATTTCCATGTGGCAATGCTGGGAATCTTTAGAATCCATAGATAAAATTGTAGCTCACACAATCAAAGCCATATATAAATTTGATTTTTGGTTAATTATTCATAGTTAGGGGAACTCTTGATTTGAGCATAATTTCAAGTTTTAGAAACAGGAGTTTTTTCCCTATGCTTCTGACATTCCACAGGTTGTCAGATTGAGCTCTAATGATCTAAAAAGAGGAGCTGGCAGAAAGCATAAGTGACAACAATTGCAATCTAAAACAACATCTGCTATGTGAATTGTGACATTTGCTGCCACTTTATAGGTTTGAGCTTGCAAGGCTAATCTTTGAAACTGTTTATTCATGCCTCATGAGAAACTGCACAGAGCTAATGTTATATGAACAGAGTTTTGATCCCAAATCTGATAATAATTTTGCCAATTTAAAGGAGAAAACTTTCATCTTCCTTGGATTTAGTTTACTCCTTTGAAGATTATGACAACCATTGTAAAGGCTTGCAAACTTCAAGCCAAGATGTAGAAGGAAATAGGAAAAGTTCAACTTGAAGGTGTGAGGTAAGTTGTTGAAAGATTGAGAGAAAATGAGCTTTATTTGCCTCGGTTTTTAATATCTACAAATAATGGTCTTGAAAATAAACAATAAAATGTATTGAAGTTTACCATATTAGATAAATTTAGTGGATGGGTTCATAAGATGAAGGGAAATAAACAATTCAAGTCAGTTGACTATTATGTGAAATATATTTGACTAGTGGAAATAACAATGAAAAAATATTGTAAATAGACAATCCAGATGATTTCTCTGTATAAATAAATTATATAATTAAAATATATGCAAAAATTGAAAAATCTCTGTTAGGTCATTTTTTTTGTAGTTTGTATGTTTTTTTTTTTTTTTGGACCACACCTGGCAGCACTCAGAAGTGTTCCATCTGGTTCTGCACTCAGAAATCGCCCATATGGAATATTGAGGATCGAACCCATGTCTGTCCCAGGTCCACAGCAAGCAAGGCAAATGCCCTACCGCTGTGCTATCACTCTAGCCCCTCTCCTAGCTCTCTTGAAAGATATAGTGTTTCTCTGATAAATGCAGTGAACCAAGAGGATTTCTCTTTTGGGCAAAATCAAAGGAGCTACATCTGTATGTTATCCATGTTCTGGCCATTGTCCTGTCATAGTGTCCTGCCATAGCAAAATATCTCAGACTACAATTTAAAAATATAATTATGGAACAAGGCATAGTTGGACTCAGACTATATGCTGTTCCAATTATTAGCTTTGCGAACTTGGGCTAAACATGCTTGAATTTGTTTACTCATTTTTATAGAGGAGAGATTTTGGGCTATACCTAGTGCTACTGAAGGGCTACTTCTGCCTCTAGCAGTGGTTATTCCTGGCAATATATAGGAGCCCTTATGTCACACCGGGGTTGTACACAAGGCAAATGACAACCTCTGTACTCTCCAGCCAATAGTTGACTCATTTGTAAAACTGGGCTCCTTCCACGTGAGATTATTGTGACTATTTAGAAAGCATTTAAAGCCCATAGCTCAGTCAGTGATATTCAGTAAATTATCTATAAATAAAGCACAAACATATCCACAGAGAAAAAAACATTACAGATGAAATTATCATTGACATACTACTAAGAATTTATAAATGATATATTTTCTCATGGAGTCTTTTTAGTGGTGATCTATTTTAAAACTCAAACTTCTCTTTAAAACAATATTTCCCTTGTAACATGAAGAAATCAGTATTTTATCAATACCTTTAAGCAAAACATTTTCTTTTCTTTTTTTTTTTTGTGGGTCACACCGGCAGTGCTCAGGGATCACTCCTGGCTCCATGCTCAGAAATTGCTCCTGGCAGGCATGGGGGACAATATGGGGCACCGGGATTCGAACCGATGACATGTTGCATGAAAGGTAAAGCCTTACCTCCATGCTATCTCCCGGGCCCCATCAAAACATTTTCTTACAATGGCTTCTATGATGATCTCTACAGTGTAAAAGATGATATTTGAGGTGAATCGTGAATAGTATGCAATATGCCATTAGGCAAAACTGATAGGGAGGGGCTACTGGGAAGAAATCATAAGACGAAGAAACAATGAAGAATATAATGGCATGCTTAAAGGATAGTAGTAATTCAATTTGGGTATGCTTTTAAGTAATTCAATTTGGGTATTCAATTAGGTTACACTTATCAGAGTAGACAGTGACAGTCAGTAAATGTTCTAAACCATTGGAGGATATGATCAGAGACTGGTAGAAGAGATATTTCATTTTTATTTAACAATTAAATCACACCCCATTCATTCAGCAGAATATACTGAGTTTCTAGATATGCTAGACAAGAGTCTTTAATATAAAACACCCATATAGCATCTAAAATAATACCTGTCAGATATGAAAGATGAAGGGCTTACATGGGTGACAGGTCTCAAAAACATATTCTCTAGATATGAGGATTGAATATTCAGTTACCACAGCTAATATTTCTATGAAAACTGCAAGTCAGGTTTGTGGAACATGCTTTTCAAGGATAATTAGATTGAGTTCCATACTGCCCTTATAAGGTTGGCACTATAATCCCATTTTAGAGCAAGACTCTTAAGTGGCACATTTCATCACAAAATCCAAATTCAAATTTATGCCGGCCTCATTCTAGAATTTGACTTTCAATTGCTAATGTAAACTCTCTATTATTCATTATCCCACCATATGTAAACACCAAAACCAGTTAAGTCATAGAACAATAAAAATAAAATATGGGAATGCCATTCTCCACTTCTGTTTTTCCACTGCAGACCTGTCCAAAATTCATGTGCTGATCACCTCACCCTTACTCACAGAGAATGGTGTAAAGTCATTTTAAAATTGGAAATATTTTCACACACTGTCCAAATTTGCAAAAAAGATCTAAATGCATTATGCCTCCCTTCAGCTCTTTTGCTAAGTGTGCTTTTCATAACCTCTTTACATGCACTGTCCTGTATAAAGACTCAATAAATATATATGTATATATGCAGGTCGCTTTTTATTTATGTTCAGAAAATTGGTCTCTGCTATATACTTTTTATATTTTCTTTAAAAAAATCACAAAATTTGGCTCTTGCTGTATTGTTTTCATATGCTCCGAATTTCTATTATTTACTTCTGGTTTCTGGGTTACAGATGCTATTTTAGAATCAGTTTCTTTTTTGCAAGGTTAGGGAGGGTGTGAGTTGATATTTTAGCTAAGAAGAGAAATTCTATTTTAAATTATTTCTACAGAGCAGCTGGCTATACTCCAGTTTTCTAATATGTTTATCATGTTTCCTAAAGTCACAGTTATTTTCCAAGGACTTTATTTTCCAGTTATTATAACCCAAATTCTTTTTTTAATCATTATATTCCTCTTTTTTTTTTCTGGGGAAAAATAGGATATCAAGCAATCCTTAGGGGACCAGGGACCACATAGAGTAGCTCTAACTGAACAAGATGCTTGGGAATATAGTGCCTCTTGCCCAATGATGCCCCTGGCCACCAGGGATATATATAGTTTTGCATGGGACATGCAGATCCAAGATGAGAGCTCATCCTTGGAGCTATTTTTGGGGGGCCCTCCCTAATTACATCATTTTGTTTTCAATTTTTTAACTTTATTCATTTATCCACTTTGGATTTGGGGTCACATCCAGCAGTGCTCGTGATTGCTCGACTATATACAGGGATCACACTTGTCAGTGCTCAGCAGACCATATGTGATACTATATAGGGAATACCAGAGGCTCTGTGCAAGACAAACATCTTACATGCTTTGTTCTCTTTGGCCCTCCCATATCATGTTAAGCTTATTATATCTCCGTTGATTCTATCATATAACTTGTGTCTACACATATTCAATTAACAAAACAAGGAAAAACTATTTTTAGAACAAAACAAATAAAGTTACTAATTATAAATGTATTTAACTTGAGGATAACTTCTCGAATTTTCACAGCAGCTTTTTATATTTTAATGTGAAAGCCCTATGTTGAAAATACATGTAAAAACACTTTTAAATAGAAACAGAAATTGTCTATGGTGATTAGACAAACTGCAGTAATTAAAAAGTGGATGTTCTCTAGCATTCTATGATTTATTCAATTACCACTTGTAGGTAAATAAGTATTTTTCAGATTCTAGTGAGACAAATGGAATTGTGCTTTTGACTAAAATAGAATGTTATAAAATTAATTTATAATTTTCCTGTTTGAATATTAGAAGCATAATTATATTTAAAGTGAAATATGTAATTATACATGGCTCTAGTTTAATAATAAGCATTTCAATTCAGGTAGTATTCATTTTACTTATTAAAAGCTTCATAGTATATTAAAAATACAGTATGTGACATAGGTATGTAACAGATCTGGAACTCTTTTTAGCAATAATAATGTCTAAAACATCTAACCAAGTTGGAAGTTTCAGGAGCTGAAATGTAATGGGAGATAGCCATCAAAACACTAAAATTCTAGGGTATTATTTCTGTTTTTGTAAATTTATAATAAAGTAGGTATTATGTACTAGAGTGTGTATAATTTCATGAGAATTTTCATTTTAGCAAACATTTACATTTATTAAAATATTTTATTTGTTAATTATTATAGAAATAAATAGGTTTTGCACAGATGCTGTCTCATACTGCATGCTTCACTATCAAGATATGTATTAAGAATCCTCATAAAGGGGGCTGGGCGGTGGTGCTGGAGGTAAGGTGCCTGCGCTAACCTAGGATGGACCGCGGTTCGATCCCCCGGCTCCCCATATGGTCCCCCGTGCCTGCCAGGAGCGACTTCTGAGCAAATAGCCAGGAGTAACCCCTGAGCATCACCGGGTATGCCTCCCCCCCAAAAAAAAGGAATCATCATAAGGGGACAAGAGCAATAGAACAATGGGTAGGGTGTTTGCCTTGAAGGTGGCTGATCAAGATTTGATATCTGGCATCCCATGTGGTTTCGAGAGTACCTCCAGTAGTGGTCTCTGAGTGCAGAGCCAGGAGTAACCCCCGAGGACCTCTGGTTGTGACCCCTCCCCAAAATAAATAAAATATTTTTTTAAATAAAGAATTCTCATAGAACATTTCTCTTCCTAAAGAGTTCATGTTTTTCAAGTTTCAAGACCAATGAAGTGTTTAGTCTTTAACTGACAGTTTCTACTGCTTTTGAAAATGGTTCTTGGGGCCCATGAAAATGAACTGCTATGAGATTTTCAGCAAACCTCTGCATGTGTCTAATGAAGTGCCCTTTTAATCCTGTTCTCTGGTAGAGTTCACATATGTGTTTGTTGGTTGTTTTCTGGGCCAAACATAGCAGCCCTCAGGGGTTACTCCTAGCTTTGTACTCAGAAATTACTCCTGCCAGGGTTGTAGGACCGTATAGGATGCCAAGGATCAAACCTGTGTTGGCCTCATGCAAGGCAAACGCCTTACCTATGTGCTATTGCTCTGGCCCCAGTATTCACATTTCTAATTAACTTTCATGAACATAACTGCACCTAACTTTAAAACATGTGCCTTTTAATGAGCTCATTGTATTTTTAAAAATCATGGGAAATTATGGACCAGAGCTATAGTGCAGCGGTAGGGCCTTTGCCTTGCACGCAGCTGATCCAGGACTGAACTCGGTTTGATCCCCGGAGTCCCATATGGTCCCCAAGCCAAAAGCGAGTTCTGAGTGCCTAGCCAGGAGTAAACCCTGAGCGTAACCAGGTGTGGCCTAAAACCCCCCAAAAGTAACTTAATTTAATAATGTCATCAGAAAAGAATGTTTGTTTTCATCATACTTTATAGAGGTGAATTAATGTCGCCCTGCCCATATCTAAATACTCAAAGTCCATTGCCTAGAGTTTAACCGACTGAAAATGGGCAATCTCAACAAAAGTATTCTTGAAAGCTTCGGAGCTCAAAAGCATCATTCACAGTCATGTCAGAATAACAGAAACAATGAATGCAGGCAAACCTGGAACTCTGAACACCAGAACCTCAACTTTTCAAGTTTATCTTCAAAATTGAAGAACCATGAGGCCACAACTTTACTATCATTGTGTGTGTGTGTGTGTTTGGTTTTGAGGGTCTCATATGGTGGGGCTCAGGAGTTACTCCTGGCTCT
>PVKC010017423.1:0-20459 GCA_004027635.1 Crocidura indochinensis | reverse complement strand
AAAGAAAGAAAGAAAGAAAGAAAAAGGAAAAAAGAAAGAAAAAGGAAGAAAGAAAGAACGTAGGAAGGAAGGAAAAAAGAGAAAGAAATTTGAAGTACTCCTCTTTGGAGATACGGCTTCAACTTACGCATTGCTTGCTAATTGGCTTACCAGACTATTATGAGAACCTGGAATCAATAACCACTGAGTTAACTTAATAAAAATATATTTTATGGCCTTTGGGCCACATCCAATGATGCTCATGTATTATTCTTGACTGTACATTCAGGAATTACTCTTGGAATGCAGGGGTTTGAACTCAGTTTGGCAGTGTGCAGGGCCAGCACCCTACCCATTGTGTTATTCCTTTAGCCTGAATTTTTAATCTTTTGAGTTTTGGGGTCACACCTTGTGGTGCTCAGAGCTTACTCCCAGATCTGTGCTCCTTCAGTGTCCAGGGAACCGTATATTATGCAAGGTTAGTCACATACAAAGCAAGTGACCCAAGAGCCAGGAGTTTTTTTTTTAAATTTATTTACACACCTTGATAACAAATGTGATTGTGGTTGGGTTTCAGTCATGTGCAACATTCCCATCACCAATGTCTCAAATCTCCCTCCTCCCCATCCCACCCCAGCCTGGACTTTAGACAGACTTTCTACTTCCCTCATTCATTCACATTATTAGGATAGTCCTCAATGTAGCTATTTCTCTAACTGCACTCATCACTCTTTGTGGTGAGATTCATATAGTGAGCTAGAATTTCCAGCCCTTCTGTCTTTTGTCTCTGAAAAATTATTGTAAGAATGTCTTTTATTTTTCTTAAAATCCATACATGAGTCAGACTATTATGCATCTATTTCTCTCCCTCTGACTTAATTTTACTCAACATAATAGATTCCGTGTACACCCATCATAGAAAAATTTCATGTCTTCATCTCTCCTGATGGCTGCATAATATTCCATTGTGTATATGTACTACAGTTTCTTTAGCCATTCGTCTGTTGAAGGGCATGTTGGTTGTTTCCAGAGTCTGGCTATTGTAAATAGTGCTGCAATGAATATAGGTGAAAGGAAGGGATTTTTGTATTGTATTTTTGTGTTCTTAGGGTATATTCCTAGGAGTGGTATAGCTGGATCGTATGGGAGCTCAATTTCCAGTTTTTGGAGGAATCTCCATATTATAGAGCCAAGAGTTTAATGCTGATGATATAATTCTCTGCTATGATCTTAAATGAAAATATTCAAAATAAAAATTTTTGTAATCATCCTTCCATTCCCCCCCCCCTTCTTAACTTGCTTACTCTGTGGCACTCCATACCCTACCAACCCTTAGTATTAAATATTGTTCTTTTTTAACTTTTGGTTGATACATGGTGGTATTCAAGGGCTACTCTGAGCTCAATACTCAGGCATCATTCCTGATCATGTTTGGGGGAACCATGTGGTGCCAGGGATTGAAGCTGTACCAGTTGCATGAGAAAACTCTCTGGGCCCTACTCTTCCACACTTTTACTCACTTTCTACTTTTCTCTCTTGTTACACCCCTTTGTGTGTGTATGTAGGATTGAGTTCATGCTTGATTATGGTATTTATGTCCTTGATGGTGGTGCTAGCTAGGAGTCACATACTTTGCACATACCTGGTTAGAGTATACCAATAATCACATTCTGTTGCAGTATGTGTGTGCAGGTGTATGTGTGTGTTCTAAAGAGCAGAGGTGCTGGAACTACACATGTGCCACATGTGCTAGCCTGTTTTTACATCTTCAAACCTCTAATCAGACCATTATTTATCTTCCATCCTACATGTTTATAATGTATTAAGATTCAGAACTGTTCAAATATTCCTATGAAACCTATGTTTTAGTTCCACGTTTGCCCCATAAGTTCTAGGATTAGACTGAGAATGAAAATAAATGTGTGCTTTGTCACCTGAAATGATACCGAAAATTTCAAAAACTGAGTTCAGTAACTGCTGTTTCACAATTTTTTTGAGGATCTTTTTTTTTTTAAAGATAGTTGAGAGCATTTACCTATAAATTCATGCCAAAAGAGAAAACATGGGTAAGATCAACTTGGGTAAAAATTCAATAATTGCTAGATAAAAAGGAAGTAAATAAGACACAAGACTCCATGAATTATTCAAATTAAGTAAAAGTTTCACTATCTCATATTCTCAGAAACAAATACTAGAAGAAAAACTATATATACTAAAGTCCTCCAAATCTAGTGTCAAATATCAACCATATACTGGCTAGCTTATGCATAAAAGATGAGTTACTTAGAGACACAGTTTCTGCATCAGAACACTGTGGACAATGCTATGTTGGTAAGTATAATTAACCACGGGCTTATCTCCCCAAAATAAAACATGACCAAAAATTTTTGTTCATGTTCAGTGAGTAGATGTTGCCACTAACATTTAGTTTATGTTGCCAGTGTAATATCATTAATCACACAGTTGGGAAGAAAAGTACAGTAGCCCCATGATTCTAGAACTTTTCTATTACTCAGATAAAATAAGTATAAACTGCCTCAAGGGCAGAGATGGCAGCCAAGTGTCAGAAAATAATCAGTGACATGCTTTTGTCTATTATTTTAAAAAATATAATTTAAAATTATTACATGTATTTTGAATATTATTTAATAACCTTTTGAAAAACTTTAAAATGTAACAATCCATACGTGTTAGTTTTGTTTATACTAAGTTATAGTCCAATTGTCTGGGAGTCAATGGTAATGATTCAGTACTATATACTTTAAATAAGGAATTTCTAAACAATAACAACTTCAAAACAAGGTTAAACAATTGATGAAATTTTTGTGACAAGATATGGAACTAGGGGACTGGAGTTAATCACACAGCGGGAAGGGCTTTTGCCTTGCACATGGCTGACCTGGGTTCAATCCCCAGAGTTCCATATGGTTATTCGATCCTGCCAGGAGTTATTTCTGAGCACAGAGCCAGCAGTAATCCCTGAGTGCTAGAGCCAGCAGTAATCCCTGGGCGCTGCCAGATGTGGCCCCAAAACAAAATAAAAAATAAAACAGCAACAACAAAAGAAACAGAACTTTTTGTTTCTTTTTGGCTACGTAGTTTGTGATGACTTTATAGAACATGGGTGCTGTTTAATTGTGCCTATTTTTGAAATTTTGTTTATTCTTTTTGTGAGGTGGCACAACAAGGAGTTCTCAGGAGATCCAAGATCCCTCCCAACGATCTCTAGTCAACTGGCAACTGGGGTCAGCAATATGCAAGGCCTCAATCTTAACCCTATGCTATCTCTCAAGCTCCAAATGTGTTTTTTTAAGGGGATGACTTGATTGATATAGTTCTTTATCATATTGCTGCCGTAAGGTGGGAAAGTCTTAAAATTATGTTTCTTTTTCATCTCATCCTCTTTCTTCTGAGCAGTGTCATGCTAAGCCAAACAGGCTTACTTGGGCACAGCTACCTATAAAATAGTGAATGTGCTCTATTCTGCTAGGGAGGGCTGAGGAAATTGCAATCATTCATCAATCCAGTCCCTGAGATGCTTTTGAACTGCAGTCAAAAAAGGAACTAATAGTAATAAAAAAAGAAATAGGAAGCTTGCGCTCCTGTTTCAGCTTCTCCCCTGCCTGATGATCGCAAATCTGGCACAATTTTTCAACATAGTTTTTTTGTAGAATACTGGTGGTTTTTCTCATGTCAGGTCTCAGCATCTTTATAGCAAAACAACTTCCTCCCCTAGTTCTCTATTCACCTTTTCCTTGTGCTGCCTATGAGCTGACTCCTCAATAATGTCCTTTATTTCTCCTCTAGGCCACATGACCTACCTTCGCACATGATAGTCACCACACATACCTAGGAGCAAAACTATCAGTGAGTTCTTGGTACCAATGGGTGTGGCCTAAAACCAAAAATCCCAAGCCAATTTACCCTTTTTAGCATGAGATTTAGGCATATTTTGATCTATTCCTCCTTAAGTTTCAATGATCAAGGTTGGACTGGGTGTGGCCCCAAAACAAAATAAACAAAGCAAAATTTCTCTCATTCTTTTTTTTTTATTTGGTTTGTTTGTTGGTTTGTTTTTTTGGGCCACACTCGGTGGCACTCAGAGGTTACTACTGGCTCAGCACTCAGAAATCACTCCTGGCTCAGGGAACCATATGGGATGCCAGGGATAGAACCTATGTCCTTCCAGTATCAGCTGCATGCAAGGCAAACACCCTACTGCTGTGCTACCACTCCGGCCCAAAGCACAATTTCAATAACCATCTACCACACTCTTCATTGATTTTCTTCATTATATTCTTTTGCTTGTTTATTTGTTTATTTTAGAACCATATTGCTGTGCTCAGGGCTTATTCCTGGCTCTGCACTCAGGGATCACACCTGTTGGGTTTGGGGCATATTATCTGGGGTTCTAAGGTTCAAACCTGGGTCAGTTGCATGTATGGAGAGCAACTTATCAACTATACTATCTCCCCTGTATCTCCTTCATATTTTTCTTGTGTCTCCTTGATTGCATAAATATTCTCAACTTGTATCCTTTTGTTTTTATTACCCATAGAGTTCCCCTAAATCACCCTTCTTACACAACCTCCTGTCCCTGAGATGCTATGACCATTCAATATGAAAAGCCCTGAAAGTGCCCAGGTGCTTGGTTTCATTTTGTTCATTATCTCCATGTGAAGTTATACTCTTGGCTGAGTGATTGCCTTCCAAATCTCATTTTGAAGTTTGAATCTTCATCTTCATACAAGGAAGTGGCTACATTTGGAGAGAGGGTCTTCAAAAATTTAATAAAAGCTTTTCCCATTTATGCATTCTCTTATATATCCCTATAAGTTTATAGCTTATACCAATGAGTCAGTATTTATTGCTGAATATAAATGATGTTTTTTTTTGCATAATTAGAACTTGTGCTTGTAATTAGGGGTTGCTACTAGGGGTTATTATTTTTTTGTTTGTTTTTGGGTCACACCTGGCTTCATGCTCAGAAATTGCTCCTGGATGATATGGGGCACCTGGATTCGAACCGATGACCTTTTGCATGAAAGGCAAACGCCTTACCTCCATGCTATCTCCCGGGCCCCTATTATTTTTAATTTATTTTTACTAAATGTGAAACTTTATTTAAAATGTTTTTATATTTATTTGGGAGCCATACCCAGCAATGTTCAGGGGTCACTCCTGGCTCTGCACTCAATAATTACTATTGGTAGTGCTTGAGGGACAATATGAGATGCTTGGGATTGAACCTGGTCAGTTATATGCAAGGCAAATGCCTTACCTACTGTGCAGTTACTCCAGCCCTTCATAAGCTTTTTAATAAGGTGTCTGTGCTATTTTTCACAATAGTGATAATGTGGGTTGTCTAGCTGTACTTGAGTGCTATTTTTATGGCTCTTGAAATATTAGATGACATAAGCTTATAGTAAAAGAACAGCTGGAAAAAACAGAGTGACAGGGAAAGAGAAAAGGCCAGAAAAGATCTGACAAAGTGGGGCACAGGTTCAGAGAAGTTGATGCCAACCAAACTTCTAGAACTGCCAGAAAGGGACAGTTCTGCATGCTGTGTTTTGATTGGATGTCCTGTCCTAAATGACTCTTTGGAAAAATCATTCCTGTCTGATGTATTTTAACTTATATCTCTATAATTGCATTTTTCCCCAGAAGAAAAATTTAAAAATGAAAGTTTGTACATACTTTTTTTTTGCCTTTTATCCCCCCCCCCTTTGGGATACACCTTGCAATGATCAGAGCCTGCATTCAGAAATCACTTCTGGAGAGACTTGGGAGACAACCATATGTGGTGCCAGGGATTAAAGCTTGGTTGGCTGTGTGCAACCAAGTGCCCTAACCACTTCTGCACTATCTTTGTTGCCCCTTATATTATCGTTTATAAAGAGATTCTATACCCAGCATTGTATGACTTTGCTAAATTAGCATCTGTTATGTGCATCACAAAAGAACAGATATTTCAATCAAATACTCTCAGAAAAGGTGGACTAGAGCAGTATATCACTCACAGGTCCTATAGGAGGTGTATGCCCACTCTTGTGGTCACACAGGGAGAGAATTGTCTGGGTTTGAAAACATATCTTTATCAATTTATATACATGGATATTGGATTTTCTGGACTGAAGTCACATATGCTAGTTCAAGTCAGACAGCAAGATTTGGCCAAACTCCCAGTGGGTTATTTTGTAAGGAGCAGGAGGTGCTAGGAGGCAGGAAGAGCAAGACTGCTGGCAGTCATCTCAAGCTCTCGAATTTGCTTGTCAATCTGTCACCTAGGACTGTGCTTGAGTGAGGGTTAGTGTCTATTTAGTACCCCTTTGTGCCATTTGATCAAACACAATGAACACTGAATATAGGTTGACCAAGTTTTCAATGCAATATATATCATATATATATGCATTTATGAGCAATTATAGTGATTGTTGTATTTGAAGACATTTGCAATAATAAGATGTTATAATAAATATATATATTTTTTGGGTGGGGCCACAACTAGTAGTGCTCAGGGGTAACTCCTTGCACTGTGCTCAGAAACTACTCTGACTGGCTCAGGAGACCATACGATATACTGGGGATCTAACCTGGGCAAAAGCCCAATCCACTGGCCTGTCAATTTGGCCCTGGATATAATAAATCTTATCTTCCAAAATATGAAATATTACTAATACAAGCTGGGTAGTAATGACAAAAAAGGACATTTACACTGTGCTCTTCATACTTATCTTTATTATGAAAATGTTTCCAAAGTAAAATGATCCTCATAATGATTGTTTCCAGAGATCAGGAATGAATAATTATAGTATTCATATAAAATCAGCAAAACACAATAATACATGAAATAATTCTAATTGGCTAACAGTACATCATTCCATTTCGACAGAGATGCTCAAGCTCTGAATTACCATAACACACAACAACAATAACAACAATAATAACAGCAGCAGCAGCAACAATAAGGAAAGTCTGACACCTATCCTATTTCTCACTGCAAGTTGAAAAAACCAAACCCCCAAAGGATTACCTCTCCCTTATGCATCAACAAATGGCTGGAGATGAAATTGATGATGTAGACAAACAGAATTGAGGAAAATCATGAGTTGTATGAAACTTCCAGAAGTGAAATGTGAAGGGTACTTTTTATGCTCTAAAATTTTAGGTTCTAAAATTTTAGGTTCTAAAATTACCACTTCCTATTACAGACTTAATTTTTCTTTGGCCAATTAAGGTTAACTTTAAAGAAAAATCAACAAATTTTTTTTTGTTTTTTTGGGCCACATCTGGTGATGCTTGGGGGTTATGCCTGGCTCTGTGCTCAGAAATTGCTCCTGACTTGGGGGACTATATGGGACACTGAGGGTTCGAACCACGGTCCGTCCTAGGTCAGCCACAAGCAAGGCAAACGTCCTACCACTGCACCACCGCTCTGGCCCCCAAATCAACAATTTTTAAAGGTCAATTTTACAATAAGTTTTCACAATATAGATCCAAAGGAAGAAAGACTTTTCTCTGACATCTAATTTCACTTGACACACAATCTCAATGGCTACAGTTCTGTGGTTCCCAGGCTGTAAAACATATGTTAAAGGAGGCTAAGTTTCCAGTGTTGAAGAAATTAGATTCTTTGGGTAAAACAGTTTTATTTTTTTTTTAATTTTTTATTTATTTATTTTTTTTTTGGTTTTTGGGTCACACCCAGTGACGCTCAGGGGTTACTCCTGGCTATTCACTCAGAAGTCGCTCCTGGCAGGCACGGGGGACCTTATGGGGAACCGGGGGATCGAACCGCGGTCCGACCTAGGATAGCACAAGGCAAGGCAGGCACCTTACCTTTAGCGCCACCGCCCGGCCCCAGGGTAAAACAGTTTTAGAAAAAAAATGGAATTAAGCAGAAAAGATCAGTGTGGCTACACAACTGAACCAAATTTATAGAAGAAAAGTGACGGTATTTTGGCTTCCTGTGCCAAGAAGTCCAGGTAGCACAAAGAAATGTGAGTGAACGAGAAAAGCAAGAAAGACCTAAGACTAATGATCCCCTCCAATCACAGTCTGATCCGTCCTGACAATGTTTCGTTCTCTGTAGACACCATTATCATATGCCATCTGACTTTAAAACACTTCTTAAATCTAATGGGATCTTAACTTGTTACATGTGTTCTCTTCAAAGATTTCAGGTTGTACTCAATTGAAAATATCTGAAAAAGACTAAAGGTCTTTTTTGTATATCTGCAGATATAAATAACAAACTTTATTAATATTATGATGTTTCATATTCTCTAACAAAATTTTCTCCATGAAAATAGCCATCAGGTAGGTTCTTTTTGAGTGTATCTAACAAGAATCCCAGTAGCACAGCGTGGGTTCCTCTGCATCCACTGGGTGCCCCCTGGAGGAGGGGAGGGAACTATGCAGATAAAGATGAAAAAAGAAACCTTTTCTGGCCAATTGAAAAGAAATGTGGCCAGAGTGAACTAGTATTACTTACTGTCTGATAATCTGAGAATGATACAATAAGATTAAAAAGAAACAACAACAAAAATTAAATTTGGAACAAAATATACTCATTTAAATAAACATCCTGCTTTATTTTGTCTGACTTCAACAATCTTAGGAATATTGAGTATATCCTTTCCATGCTAAAGAGCTGTGCAGTAACTAGAACTAAGAGCATTTTCTTTTTTTCTTAGAAACTGCAAGTGCCTTGGCATTGTATCTCCTAAGATTGACTTCTATATAGTTTTTTATTTTTTATATTAGAATGCTAGAAACATTTATGGCTATTATACTTACTTACAAAGTAGGAAGAAGCCAAAGACCAAGAAAAAAGCAAGCCAGAATCTTAAGACCACAAGTTTTATATGAAATGTAAACATTTATGTTTTTATTTCCAAAGGATTTCTTGAAGCCTTTCTGGACATAACTAAATCACACATATTGATAAATAGACTCTTAACACCTTTGGAATTATTATGTATAGATTTTATATTTCAAATTAAGAAAAATACTCATAGGCAACTTGGGCATAATATTTTAAGAAATGGGCAAAAATTAAGTTTCAATTCAAAATCGTGACAATCATTAGGTGTCCATAAAATCCTTTCTAAAGAGATCTTTTGCCAGGGCTCAAGTAAGCTGAAATAAAATCTCATTTTCCACTTTGGCCCAACTAACAACAGTCTAAAAGTGATAGACTTAAAAATCTTACTACCTAAGGTGAAGGCTTTCAGTTCTCTCAAACTCAAGATCTGTTAGTACTCAGAAGGGCAAGTTTGGCAACAGAACTGGACATATTAAGGTTTACACACCATTTTGGTTAAGAGTCCCATTGTAGGGCCCGGGAGATAGCATGGAGGTAAGGCGTTTGCCTTTCATGCAAAAGGTCATCGGTTCGAATCCCGGTGCCCCATATGGTCCCCAGTGCCTGCCAGGAGCAATTTCTGAGCATGGAGCCAGGAGTAATCCCTGAGCGCTGCCAGGTGTGACCCAAAAAAAAAAAAAAAAAAAAAAAGAGTCCCATTGTAATCTCACTAAAGACTTTTTTCTCACCCAAAGTTTTCTTTCTTTAGAGTCCATACCTTTTTTTTTTTCTCATACCTTTTTTTTTTTTGGTCAACTGTTTCATTATCTGATGGTACCTTATGATATCAGCTACCTAGTAGGAATTGAATGTTAATAAAATCCTGGGGTGAAAGAGTCATCAAATGTATTTTCCAACATAAAATCTAATAATGGCAAACACTGAATGTGGCAACTCTATCAACATCTACAGAACCAAATTTGGATCAATTTTCTGTACTGGGTCTCTATGCTGAACTTAGATCCTCTAGAATCTAGAATCTGCCATCACAGTGTTTGACACTCTCAGTTCTGTGGGAAGTTTGAACTGAAAGTTGAAAAGGAGAGTATATTGAGGTGGGTGGTTTGTATGAAAATATGAATAAAGATGAGTCAGCAGAAGTTTGGTTTATCACAATTTTGGAAAAACATACATATACACACATAGATCATACATTGATATATCATTTATTGACCCAAGGCCAAATTCTACTTGATTTCCTACTTTTCCCCCTTCACTAAGAGAGCTAGTAAAAGCGATAACATTAGAGAAAGAAAGTACTCCTTTGTACTTCTAGGAGGTTTGAATGTGAGCAGGATGAAGGAGAGAGCAGCACAGACTAAGTTAACTAATGGAAACAACAGTCTACAGTTGAATTTGTGAAATACACTTTTAAAGCGATGGTCTGGCATAGGTAGTAGATAATTTATCCTACATATTTTTCTCTCTTAGTCTTATCAGATCAGTAGGAAAGTAGTAGAGAAAGATATTATTCGTCTTCAGAAGCCTACAGACATTTTGTAAAATGTGCAATAAAAAATTGTAGGTACAGAGACCAGAGCAATAGCGCAGAAGGTAGGGCATTTGCCTTGCATTTGGCCAACTCTGGACCCGTCCGTGTTTGATATCCAGCATCCCATATGGTACCCAGAGAGTCTGCAGAAGTACTTCCTGAGAACAGTCAGAAGTAAACCCTAAGCACTAAAGGTGTGGCCCAAGTTTCCTGTCCCCAATATATGTAGGTACATAGAAAACTGTTGTCACCCAAGAGTCTGAGCATTGCCAATTGTCTAAGACTTCTTTATTGAAAAACAAACATTGTTTAAATTTGTCTTCTTAAAAAATAGAATCATCATGTAGAGTGCTTTGGAAGCCCTAAAATGAGAAGTTGAGGATAATGAAAATGTTCCAAGGAAGTCTACAGCATAACTAGAACCTTCTTTTTATATGATGACAACTCTTACCAATTTTGTTTTGCTTATCAAGTTCACATGCATTTTATGACTGATATTTCTGCTGTTTCTATACTGTTTCTTAGAGTCATTCCTGAGCAGCTGACTTCATTTCTAACTTGCATTCAGTAAATTACTTGCTAATGAGGCAAGTTTAGCCCAAAGTCCTAAAATAATTTAAAATATTTCAAAGTCTGCAATTTACGTCCATTTTAATTTTAAAATCAGTGCTAAAAATAGCATTTCCACTTCCAGAAAAGGATAAAAGCCCTATGGAAAGTTTAAAAGAAAACCCAGTCTACAACAAGCTAGACACAGAGGGGACCTGGGGGGGGTGGTCAAAGGAGGGGGATATGGGATGCATGTTGGGAACAGGGGTAGAGGACAACACTGGTGGTGGGAATACCCTGATTCAATGTCACTATGTACCTAAAATATTACTGTGAAAGATTTGTAATTTACTTTGGTGAAAATAAAAATTATTTAATTAAAAAAATAAAAAATAAAAAAATCAACCCTCAAAAAATAGAATCATTTTCCTTCCTTTTATGTAATTATTCTAAACTTTTAATTTACATTTGATCTTGAAAATAATTTTTTGAGCAAAAGACTATCAGATAATCCAAAGAAAATCACTGTTATTTCTAGTTTATTTCATCAATTGAAAAGATTTGCTTTGAACACTAAAGTAAGGTATAATTCACTCTTCTATTCCACATTTTAGTTGATAAAAAGAGAAACCTTCATCTCAAAAAGTTTTCAAGTATAACTTGTTTGCTGTTACTTTTTATATATCTACATTTTAGCACATGTTCAGATGATTAACAAGTAATTTAGGGATTTTATAATAGGCCTTAAAAATTCAAAATACCCACAAAATACACTCCTAGAATTTTTCCTGCCCTGTGAAATGAAATAACAAGATTTTACAATCATAATTAATTGCATGTTTTCTCAAACAAGCAAATAAATTTATAATTATTACAATGGCTCATACCAGGATCATAGTATTCTGACAATGAAGTGTAGGATTAAATATTATAGTCTGAGCATATTTTTGTTTTTAAAAATTTATTAATTAACATGTTGACAATTGTGGGCAGTAGCTTTATTTAAATTTTTTTCCAAATATTATAAGTGAATTCTATAGAACTTTGTAATGAGATTTAATCCACATTCATTTTACTACATCTTGTTTTGAGATTCTTGTTTCAGATATTGTTTTTATTTTCTGATTTAAGAAAATAAAATTTACTCCTTACTAAAATCTGGAAGGAAAGAAATGAAAATATTTGGTATATATGTAACACATAAGATAAGGCTTTCTTATCTACACATAGCTAACACTACCTATAGGAAACTATGGAAACTGAATTTTTCAGAAGTCTTTCTCAATGCTCTTTTCAATAGAATTTTTTTTTTCAAAATATTTCTTGGAAAAAAGTCTTGATAACTGAACAGGTAGGTATTCGAAGAGGACACATTAGGGCTTAGAGTAAAAAGAGTATAATACTGCTTAGCTTCTAATAGGAACGTGTCTAATGGAAGACAGAAGGTATTATAATTTTATAATTTTGATTTTAATTGGTTTTATAAACAAAAATATCAAGATCAAATACAAGTAGATTTGAAAGCTGGTTCCAGTAAAGTATGTTGCCTTAGTGCTGACCTTTGTGATCTTTTGAAAATCTCCTATTTTCTTCTTTTTTCTTTTTTTGGGTCACACCCGGCATCACTCAGGGGTTACAACTGACTCTATGCTCAGAAATTGCTCCTGGCAGGTTCAAGGGACCATATGTGATGCCGGGATTCAAACCACCAACCTTCTGCATGCAAGACAATTGCCTTACTTCCATCCTATCTTCCGGCCCCTTTTACCTATTTTCTTAAAACGTGTCTTTATTCAAGAAATGACAGAAAGTCATTTACTAATAGTGCTTCATTCTGTTCAAATCTGCTACTTTCTGTATGTCAATTTTTAGTCACTAGACAAATTCCCAATACTAAGAGAGCCTTTGATTATTGCTATGAACTTAAGTAATACCTTCATTCAGGACCAGACCATGGACCTTATGGTAGAGAGAAAAACAGAGAGAGAGAGAGAAAGAGAGAGAGAGAGAGAGAGAGAGAGAGAGAGAGAGAGAGAGAGAATCAACCATCAAACATTCTCTACAATAAAGTGAGTTTCCAAGTAACTAACTCACTACTGAAGAAATCTTAGCTGTGTACTATCCCCCCAATAGTATCATTTTTTTTAGCACTTTATTATAGTACTATTCAAAAAGTTCTTCAGTTATCTCTCTCTCACACATAAACTGATACTTTGCCATGAAGACTGACAAGAGCAGCTCTTCATGCCTAAACTTGGTAGGAGGAAAACCATAGAGACTGAGTAGATAACTCCACTATGGACACTATAACAAAAGAAAGCAAATATATCTGAATCTGTATAGAACTCTGCAGTGGATTTGGCTGGCTCTAAGTGACAAAGTAAGCTGATACTCCTAGAAAACTGAGTCACAGTAAAAGAAAGGATTGTAAGCAGATGGAATATCTCCCTCATTGTCAAAAACCCAGAGAGTCAAAGGAGTGAGGAAACCTTCTTTTGTCCACAGATTCACAAACAAATACCAAAAGCAAATAATATTCTAAGACAGTACAAATGCAAATACTGTTCCCTTGTGTCAATTACATACAGCATGCCTACATATAGAGAATGGTAATTTTTCTTCATTCACAGACAGGACACATGGCAGTAACACTATTCAAAATGCTTTGATCATTGTAATTTTTATTTTTGATGCTGAAATATTATGAAGGAACTGCATTTATGACTTATGAAACACTTCCAGGACCAAACAATTCATTTTGTTCAGGACTTTGTTCAGTTGCAGTTCAGGACTTGTAGTTTTTTGTGACTAATCATCCACAGAGCAAGGACCAGTCAGGAGATACCCATTGGTACCACTGGTCCCATTGGTGGTGGTTGCAGAGTGGGGGGTCTTCCCGGGAGGTTCTGAGTCCTCCTCATCTGAGCTTGACTCAATATCACTCCGCTCATCCTTGGACACCTGTAAAATACAAGAAGGTGAGTCTGACCAACTCCTAAGGTATCACTAACGTATGACATGCACAAAAGCACATGCAATAATTCACACACAAAAAAGATACAAGTTGAAACATTCAAAAATCATAAATTCTTGAACTATATGAACATCACCATTGTAATAAATAAATTTTCACTGAAAATATACAATTTGGGCACAAAGTTATGAAATAATGTGGGGAGATTAGACACCCCAGAGAGGTGAAGTGGTAATATGTTTAATGTTCATCTTTCATTACTGAGAATATACTAACTAGACCATGAGTTCTACTAGTACCAGCAGAGTCGCAAACTAGTACATGGATGGATGACAAGGATATAATGCAAATGTACCAATTTCCCTTTGGAGGATCACATTATCCTTGATAATCATTTAAAGTCAGTCTTCAATGCTGGTTCATTAAAATATTGTTCTTATTAGGTTTTGTAATATATTGTTTTATGATTTAATAGGACTTTGATTTGTTCTGCTAAAAATTAAGTAGAAATCTTGCTTTACAGTCTATATAACTAAGGGCAACAACTAATGATAGGAAATAGCTGGGTGAAGTCTAGTTCAAGATATTTCCCAAGAAAATTGGGCTGGATCAAAATTAAATCCAGGGCTACCATCTTCAGTCCTCCATTCAGCCTCTTGGAATACTTTGGATGGTAAAGTAAGTTATGTATATATCTACATATTCCATAAACCCTTCTACTCACATCAATCGAGTCACTTATGTAGAAAAAATACTTATGATCCCTTCCAAGAAACACTTCAGAATGTTTCAAAACAACCCAGCAGAAAATAGTCCATAATTCATGGCCTAGATAAATCTGAACATCCTAGGGGAGAAGCAGTGGCTCTTTTAGATATGTTGAATACTGAGAGTTAGAATGCAATTAATGCTGGTCTCCATAAAACTGAAAGAATGCATTAGATAAAAGACAATATATTTTGTGGAGATAGCAATAAGACACATGTAACTGGATCCACGACATCACTGTACTTCACTCCCATTATACAACTGAAGGCACTGGGCCAACTGATTTAACTTACAGCATCCCAGTATAAACACAGCAATTTTAAACTGGAATGTTATTTTAAAGAATAGGTATGAAAGTAAAAGTATGAATATTTATTTAATCAATTATTTTGAATTTTGTAAGAGCTAATACTGACTATTCATTGCCTTAGCATATGATTAAGTGGGAGGAGCTTTCTCTATTCACTTTTTGAAGAAAAGTTATCAAAGGCTTCCCAGGATATGGACCCCCTGGAACTGTTTCTCCTGCTTCACTCTGGTCATTTTAGCATGTGAAATTTATGTTTTTAAGCAAAAATGTTAAATACAATAAAGCATTCTTTTTTCAGTTGGATTATGAAAAATTTAACAAAATGAAAGTTCACACAAAAGGCCATGAACTTAGCTGTTTCTACTTTATCTTCTGTAGGCACTAGAAGCCACAACTCAGAAACTGTAGTTAGTGCAAAAAAAAATTAAAGCAATATTTGGGGAACCAACACACTTAACTATCTCTCTGGCAGCTGAAAGTGGCACCCAGGACAAGGACAGAGAGAGATGAGGAACTTACATGTAAAGGATTCCACTTCCCAGCCTTCCAAGGTGGCAGAAAGAAGAGAATAAACAAAGTAAGAAAATGACACAGAGAACAATTCAGGAAAGTTGCTGCTCTATGCAAAGAGGGTTCAGGCTCAAGTTGTATTTCAAGCAGCCTCATGATTTCATTTTTAACCAAAACAGTTTAATTTTACTGGAAAATATGACAAATTGACATACTTATCATAAAGGAAAAATTACTAAATTCACTCAGTGATTCAGCATGGGTATAATGAGAGAAGGACCAAAGGAGACAGTGAAGGAAAAAGAACACAATAAATATCACCATTCACTCTAAGAATATAAGTATAAGTTACTGTTATCATCATGTGCAAAATTATGCCAGACAAAGCTTTAAAAATGAACTGCACAGAAGAAAATGACATTTTGATTCATGTTTCAAGCCCGTTAGGCTAGATTTTTGAAGAAGATATTTGAAATAACAAAGAGTGTTTTTATTTATCCAGAAGAACTAAAAAGCCAATATGTTTTAAGACAAAGTGCAAAGGGTTAGTTTCATCTTACCTTGCCTTTTGAGATAGCTTTGCAAGCCGTTTTTACAATCAGGTAAGACCAGAAGCAGTTCATTCCTTGTACTACCAACAGTAGTATGTTAAACACCCACCAGGAAGGGTAAGGTCCAATTATTTCCCAGCTTTCAAATAATGTACTATTTAAAAGCCTAAGAAAAAGAAGAAAGTGGTTATTAAACATATCTTTTCATTTTGTCTTAAAAGGAATTACTGTCACTGAGCAGAAGTGTATAGTCAACTAGACACTCTAATTCTTCCTATTGGGCCTATTGAAATGCAGGCTTTTAGAAGCTGGCTTGAAAACTGATTTCTATCTGTAATGAAGAATGTGTAAGTAAGCATGAGGATTCTCATTCAATATTATTATTATTATTTTAATTTTAGGCTACACCTAGCAGTGCTCAGGGAATTACTCTTAGCTATGTACTCAAAAAATTGCTACTGGCAGGCTCGGGGGACCATATATTATGCTGGGGATCAAACCCGGGTCTGTTCTGGTCTGTTGCATGCAAGGCAAATGCCCTACAGTTGTGCTATCACTTTAGCCCCCAATAAAACTTTTAAACTTCTATGTTATTGAAACATTTGTGATCTACAGAGACCTTTATAGTTGAATTTCAGATATACAATGAGTCAGAGCCATTGACACCACCTACCTCCATCAAAGGCATGACAATGCATCCTGTATCACCACCACCCTTTGCCCCTGGCCTGCCAATATAACAGGCCCATTTAAGTTTAGATTGTTAAGGAAGGTTTCGATCTCTTGATTCTAGTATTGTTGACTTTGGCTTAGATATTCAGTTCTGTCCTTATTTTTTCCCCACCAATGTATCCAAGATCACTGGCCCCTGGTCTCCAGCCTTTACACAATAATATTAAAGAAAATAAGCTTAATTCCAAAACTTTTGCAACCATCTTTTCAAACTCCACTTGACTGGTTGGAAGACAATAGGTCAGCACCAAGTTCAACAATAGCAATGGAGGACTCACTTATAACCCTTTTCTCCCTCTAGCTTCTTGAAAAACAAACAAAAGTAATGTACACACAAGATATGTAGAATTGCGGGATGATTAACTATAATGCCTGTTCAGTTACAAACAGATGTTCACAACACATAACTTTCTTTCAGAACTAGCTCTGCTCCCTGACATATTGTTGGACACTTAGAGAGAAATTAGCTTTATTTGAACAGAAAGATTTTATAGAAGTAGCTGCAAAGACTGCCTTATGTTATTCATTTATGAAAAATCAGCCTCTGCTGGATAATAGAGCGCTTTCTTGCCATCAGGATTTACTAAGCTTAATCTGAACAGGAACTTGCACAGTCACTGGTAACATGACATTTATATTAATTTCTGAAAGAGTGCATCAGAACTCATAGTCTTTGCCATAACGATCAGTGGCACCTTTGAGAAACAACTCAAAAGTAATGGCATTTATCTGAAAATTGAGTTGGCTTTTCTGCAGAGACAATTGGGAAAATGTAATCAGTGGACCAAAGGGATATAACTCCAGCAAGAAGTTTGAAAGGAAAAACAATATATTAGGAATTTAGAGTGGGAAGACATAGCATGATGCTACCTTAATTATGAAACATGTCTTTATTTAGTCACAGAATATGACTGATGAGAAGACTCCACCCCACCTTTTTTTTTTATAAATACTGAAATGGTAATGTAGATTTTCATTACTTCCTATACATTAGGATTAGGTAAAAACATGTACTTTGATTATGTCACTGCAAATCTCTGGTGATAGACTTCTGAAGAGTAGTTAACTCTTGGAAAGAATGGATATATGGCTACTGAGAGGGTGGAAATATTCTCTATCTTAATCCAGGTATCAATATGTATATTATATGCATGTCCAGATTATAAATGTACTAAGTGGAACACAGAAGATTTGTGCATTATATTTTGTGTCTAATATATCAGTAAAATATAAAGATTTCAAGAAAATAAAGTCCTCTTTTGGTCAAACACACTATCCACAACTATTAGCTAACATAATTATTATAATCTCATAATAACTAACAATTTAACCATCCCTTACCTCTTCAAATACATGCAAATTTACCAATACCTGCCGAGAAATTGTCTTTCTTTCCCCCAATAATAGTCTATAGTGTCAAACTTCCAGTGACTACTTGATCAAGGTGGTAGAGATTTTGGAGGCCTGAGGGGCCAGAAAAGACTATTTTCTTTTTCATTAACATAAGGCTAACCCAATAAGTAGGTGACATATTACACATACATAAAGCATGCTCAGATAGATCAGTTCTGGCAGAACCTTCTGACAATGTGCAGGTCCCAGGATCAGAAATCACTGGATCGTTAGATTGTACCTTCCTGGCTAAGAATCCTACCAAATAATGAAATGAAAAGGCTTCTGTTTGAATTCCTTCCTGCACAACTGGATTTCATAGGAATTCTAAGTGATGTGCAGCCACACTGGTTACCTTTTCTCAAAGTAAGTACTCATTCTTACTTTACAGATGAAGCTAACGTGCATAAACAGTTTTTTAGCACAATCAAATTTCATAGGTAAGAGCTAGAAGTTGAACATGCTGTCTACAAGTTGAGATCTTCAGGTTCTACTTTCCTAAGCTCACATTGTAGGCAGATATTTCTTCCAGACTTTCCTTAAGCCTTTGTTTGCTTTTGGGTCATGTATTAAGCCAACACATATCCTAAAGTGACCATTTTAGCCACTTTTGCCAATCCTATTCAACCTTTAAATCTCAATAGCATGATCTCCATTACTGAACATCGTCTAGTGTTCTTCACTACTATCATGTCATGTCTATGTATTTATCAATCCTAGAGAAAAAATGAGTCCTGTGGCAATAATCACCATGAACACCTTCAAGGATGTTGATGTGGAGAATTACAACAAATGTTTTTGGGGAGAAGTGATAAGAAATCAAACACGAAAGGTGTTACTATTTACTCAACGGAAGTCTTAAGAAAGCTTAAGTAATGTGAAATTTCTTCCCACTAGAAATAAGTTTATATTAGATTCTTTACTAGAATCATCATTAGATTGAATTTAATAAGTTGATTTATTATATGGGGTCTTATTCTAAGCTATATTGTAGTCAGGGGAAATAAAAATACCACTTTTTGTAAGGAGATGGTGATATCAAATAGTATTGGCTATGCAAAGTCAAAGCTTGGAAATTTTTGTTCTTTTAGTCTAAATTCATTATTTCTTAGTCTCCTCTCACTCTCTTGAGTGCTCTCCGCTCACGAACTAAATGCTGGGGGCCAGCAAGGTGGCACTAGAGGTAAGGTGTCTGCCTTGCAAGGACTAGCCAAGGAAGGACTGCAGTTCGATCCCCCAGCGTTCCATATGGTCCCCCCAAGCCAGGGGCAATTTCTGAGTGCCTAGCCAGGAGTAACTCCTGAGCATCAAACGGGTGTGGTCCGAAAAAAAAAAAATCAAACAAACAAAAAGAACTAAATGTTGTAAATTACTAGATGTGTACTCCTGAAAATACTTTTACAAATAAGACCTGAAAATGATAGTAGGAAGCCAATAGAAAACAACAACAATAATAAACAACAACACACAATAACCAAACAAACAAAAAAACCCCCACACTATCCTACTTTTTTGTTTCTTTATTTCCAATTCCTGACTCTGCTCTGGGATAACTCATGGTAAGCTTGAGGAACCATATGGAATACAACAAATTAAACTCAGGTAGTTAGCAAGCAAGGCAAGGATTTATGCACTGTACTACCCACTCTACTGCTCCAATACCTCCCTCTGCTTTTGAAAACTCTCTTAAGAAGGGTCCACAAGAGTCTTGGCTCAGAGAGAATGTCAGTATTTATTCAGGGGTCACACTCCATCAGTTTTATTTAGAAACTTGAAGAGTTAGTGTCATCTCAGAAACTGTGAGGATAATCTGATATCACTAAAAATAAAAAAATCTGAAAACCAAACAAAATAAATCATATATATTCAAAGCAACAATGATGTACTATGAATAATGCAAACAAGTCCTCTAGGCCTTCAAGAATGGTGCATATACATAGCACAGGCCAACTGGCTGGTAATTTCAAAAGATAACCTAAAGAGCATTTTCTTTTTATCTAACTAGAAACTGATTAATTTTTATTTAAATACCGTGGTTACAAGATACAGTTTCATGATACAGTTATCCCCCGAATAAAGTTGTTCATGATTGAGTTACAGTCATACAATGTAAAAAACCTTCACCATTTTCTGTCCCCAGTGTCCCCAGTTTTCCTCTCAACCTCTTCAATTCCCTCTTTCCTTCCTATCTCTGGGGCATATATTTTTCTTCTCTATCTCTCTTTTTCTCCTTCCTTCCTTCTTTCCTTCCTACCTTCCTTCCTTCCTCACATTGGTTTGCAGTACATGTTGCAGTGCATGTTTCTGGGGCATATATTTTTCTTCTCAATGTCTCT
>PVKC010017422.1:0-20146 GCA_004027635.1 Crocidura indochinensis | reverse complement strand
AATATCACTTATGCTAGTTTTTACTTTTTTTTTTTTTTTTTTTTTGGTTTTTGGGTCATACCCTGCAGCGGTCAGGGGTTACTCCTGACTCCATGCTCAGAAATCGCTCCTGGCAGGCATGGGGGACCATATGGGGCACCGGGATTTGAACCGATGATCTTTTGCATGAAAGGTAAATGCCTTACCTCCATGCTATCTCCCGGGCCCCATAGTTTTTACTTTTTAAAGTAAAACCATATATAAAACCATTCATAATATTGACTTAAATTAATTAAAAGTAGATGTAATATTAATCCTTATTAATTCCAGAGATATGGCCAGTGATATAGGAACTCGGACAAAAGCTATAATGCAAACTTGAAAATATCAGACTCTTGCTATATTTCTAGGCTTTCTATATACTTGATAAATATATTGTATACATATATTTATATATAATTATAAATAAAATAAATTTCCATACATTTTATAAAGGGGGAGTATCAAATGCCCAGCTGTTAGTTAGATGTTGTACATACCCAAACTGAGTCATTTTACAAATAAAGTAATAAATCAATCAAGTTAAAAATCAATTGGTAATAAATATGACTTTGCTTTTTGAAGTTTGCTGATGACCAAATTTAAGATAATTCAGGTAACTCTGGGGTTATAAGTCTATAATCTCAAAAGAATCATTGGTCAACTACAATTTATATGTCAACTCCTGCTTTTGTAAATAAACTTTTATTGGGCTCTAATCTGATTTGTTATCATAAATGTTATCATTGTTACTATTCTGTAACATATAAGACCATTTATTTTTAGTTCTTTTACAGAGCCTTTAGATTTCTAAATTTAAGCAGTGTCAGAGGTCCATTGAACTAAAACAGGGGTTAAGATGGTTGCTTTGCTCATGCTGACCTGGATTTTAACCATGGCTGTCCTTTGAGTGCTGCTAGAAATGATCCTTGTGCACAGAGGTATGAGTAAACTCTACGAACTGTAAATGTGGCAAAGGTTCCTCGATCTCCCACATATAAGAATGGAGAAAATATTTTTGTATCTTGCTTTATGGTACTAGTAGTTATTGAATTACTAATGCCATACTATAGTGTGATACTTATACTAGTAGTGATTTAATCTATTTATGAACAAAATGTAAAGGCAAAGGTAAGTCCTCTATAACAGACACCCAGACCAACATGTGTGATACAAAAAGCATCATAGCTAGGCACAATCCAGATTTACACCTCCTCTTGCCCCTTTTCACTAATTTTTCACCCACATTTTATGTATTGGGAAAGTCTTTCCAGGACTTTTCAGATACATCTAAGGACCAAGCACCTTCCTCTCCATCTATCAGCTTTCTCCTCATTCAGAACACCATCCAGAATATCAACACTGTTTACTGCTACTGAACCTTGACTTTCCATAATCTAATTTCCACAATAAAAACCTAACTAAATCACTCTCACTTTTCCCTTAAAAGCTTCCACATTAGAGTAAAAGTTCTTCCAAGCTTCTGCGAATGGGATGGGATCCCTCTTAACCTATCCTTCTGCCTCATCTCTGCATCTTTATTTTCCTTCACTATATTTGAGAAAGATGAGGACAATAGCCCATCTGTCTCCAACCCTTCTGTAGGATTCTTTCTTTGCCTGACTTGCTTCTTTCCACTTCTCTCATATTTTTAGCCTTTCAAATATTTACAGAAGTGTTCTTTCTTCAAAGAAACCTATCTTGAAAACCAAATTTAAATTTGTAGTACATTGCCTAAGAATATGAAACACATTGGTTGCTTTTCTTTTTCTTTATATCATAGTACTCAAACAGTTTTATATTTATTGTATATAAATATAAACTTACATTATTATTATAACTTTTCAAGAGATTATAAACACCATAGGATATAGACTTTTTATATACTTATATATTTCAAACATATAGAAAGCTGCTTAGAAATAGGAAACTGATGTATCTTCAATTCATTTTTTGAGATGATGCCCAATGATGTCCAGGTGCTATTATAGACTTGGTGCTAAGGGTTATTCCAAGTGATAATTAGGAAACATTTGATGTTGTGGATTGAACCCAACCTCCCAGAAGTCAAGAATGCACTTTATTCCTGAATATACTTTAGTCCTGGTCTCTGAATTTATTTTTCAAATGAGTGAATCTTATATCTATATATTTATATATGTATATATACATACATATATGTATGTATATCTATATCTATCTATCTATCTATCATCTATCTATCTATCTATCTATCTATCTATCTATCTATCTATCTATCTATCTATCTATCTATCTATCTATCTATCTAAATCACTCCTGGAAGGCACTAGGGACCATATGTGATACTGAAATTTGAACCATCATCCATCCTGAATCAGCTGCATTCAAGGAAAATGCCATACCACTGTGTTATTTCTCAGGCCCCTGAATTTAATATATTGTAGTATATTATTTTAGTGTATATATAATATAATTCCACAAAAGTACCACCAAAGCTTCAATATTTACTTTGGATTTCAAATGTGTAGGTGAATTAGATGAGAATGTTTTCTTAAGTGTTAAAAAGAAGGTTGAACTTCAGGTAGAATTACATAATTGGTTCTAGTCGTTTTTTTATTTGTTTTTGGATCAAACCATTGCTATTTGGACTTACTTCTGAGATCACCATGGATGCCTGGTGGTGCTCAGGAGAACATATGGTTTATGTAGAATAGAATTTGGTTCTATCACATATAAGATAAAAACTCTTCCTGTTGTAATACCTCTAGTTCCCTAAATGATGTATTTTAAAATAAAATATATTACCAGCTTTATGTGCTAATATTTTGTATATAAAACTAATATTTCCTTAAATAAATATGTCAATAGTTTTATCATAAATGTATTTTTTTTAACTAAAGAGATCTTCTGAAACATCTCTAACACCTGGCTAATTCTCTTCTTCAGTCAATTTCTCCAATAACATCAAGAGTATCTATGAAGCTTCCTAACATGTCCTGGTCTTATAGAAGCTAGGCAATGCCAGAAACTTCTTCCCTGTATTGAATAATGTTTTTGCATTCATATCTTACTTATTAATGATGTATTTTTAGCTCTCCATTTTTCTCATTATTGTAAACTTTCCACATCATTGACATCTCTGCTATCATGCAATTCAATTCCTTATTTACTGCTTTAATCTCCAAAACATTCTGAACATCTCTGTTCTTACTTGAAGACTTTAAGCCCTAGATTACATCCCTAAACTTTATTACACTTGATGACTCCATGTGCTACCTCTTTTTCATCTCATAAATATAGAGATGACAAATTTTCAACATCCTGACTTATTTTTATATTTTTAATTTATGGGGCTCTCTCAAGTGGTCATCTGGCTACCCATAGGTCTATTCTGGTAACTCCTGTCCCAAAAGTCAAGTAGTTTAATGCAAATTCAAAAAGATATAGTGACTCTTAGGCCTTGACAAACTTGAGATTACATGGGCCACCTTGACAGTTTTTAGAAACCTTCAGTCTATACCTGATGATATTTCCATTTACTTGGGAATTAAACCCGAGTTTTCCACATACAAGGCATATGCCACCTCGACCTCTGTACCATCTCAACCAACCCCTGATTTTAAATCTAGTTTAACTTTTCACTGTTTTCTGATCATGCTTTATTATCCCATCTCCTTTGACATAGCTTTTGTTTCAAAATGCATCATTATGGATATGATCTCACCATTCAAGTTTTACTTCCATCCTGGAGTAAATGGTTCATTACTCTATCACTCTCTTTTAAAACATACACCAATGATCTCACATTTTTCTTCATCCTTTGTGAAGCACTAGCATGGTTGAATACAGTCATTCATCTTTTCAGTGTGTGCACTCAAGCACCTGGCTGAGGTTCCTGAGGTATGACTTCACCAGAATATCCCCTTTACTTGGAAATTAATCAACTCAAATATTTTACTTGGTTGACCACTTCTCCATGTTAAAGCACTTTTCTTTATTTAAAATTCCCATATTCCTTTACTCTTCTCCCTATTCATCATATATATTTTATAATCATACTAAAATGTAATTTTAGAGGCTTGTCCCAGGATTTTAAAATAAGAGATTTTTATGAGACATTCATTTTATTTAGATGATATGCATCTGTTACCAAAATGTTAGTACTATTTGCGTACTTAGAAAATGCATATCTCTGACCCAAATTACTTATATTTTTGACCCAAATTTCTGAATGTAGGGCAGGCCATACTAACATTGTGCTACTTGCATTACAGCATATCAGACTTCATATGGCCCAAATCAAACCCTTGATATTTCCTGCAGAAAAACTTATCTTCCATAACTATTCCTCATCCAAGGAAATGGTGGCATTATTCTCTCATCACTCAAAATATTTTTTCTTTCTTCTCTCCCAGTGAAAGTATCTAGCCTGTAGACTTTACTCCTAATATATAACTTCAGAGCATTGACTTCTTTGCATTCACATTGTGCAGGATCTCATCCTCTTTTGCCTGGAGCTGTGTGGCACCTCTGGCTTACATTCCTCCTTTGACTGCTCACCTCCAAGCAAAGAAACCTCAAGAAGTACTCAGAAGGCCCTATGACACCACTAATGATTCATGGTCAACTGGACTAGTGGTTCAGTGCAAGGGTATAAAAATGAAATGTTGCTCAGACCCTATAGTGCCAGGAAATTGGGCCACACTCACAGTGCTGATGACTTTCAGGTCCTTAGGGTCCTCCAAAACTGCCTTAGTGATGCTTAGGGAGCTAAGTGGTATCAAGAATTGAATCTAAATCTCTTGTATGCTATCAAAGAAACCCTTTTCTATAGTATATATCTGATGATGTCACCCTTTCCTATTGAAAGAATATTCAATTTTGTTTGAACTCAGAGTTATTGAACCTGATTATTCTCTGACAGTCTAACAGCTTCATCTCCTGTTTCTCTACTTCATCTGCACTGACTTCACTTTTGTTCTATAAACACACTGAGGCCTATAAGGCATTATTTATTGCAAAAATAATTTGTCCAGCATACCTTTGCATGCAATTTCTTTTTCATTTCAAAACAGTCACCTTCTCAGATCTTACTTCTGGCTCTGAACTTAGGAGTTTCCCATAGATTACAGGGAATTATGTGAGATACTAGCAGTCAACTCCAGGCAGACCATATACAAGGCAAGCATCCAACCTGCTGTACTATATAGCACTGGCTCTTTTTGATTATTTTTGTATGCTGTAATTGCCTTTTCTCAACTCTTGCAGTGTCATTTCGTGTATGACTAATTCAGAACCCATGTTGTACTTTAAATTATTGCTCATATCTTGATACACTTAATCCTTAACTCCAGAATTAAAACATACTACTCTTGATATCTTACAATTACCTTAGCAAACAGTAATTACTCTTTAATAGTCAGAAAATTGCCTCATCTCTCAAGTTGTTTATGCTATTTTCAAGTGAAGAGTACAATTATCAAGTTGAATCAGTGATAAATAATTTCACTCACGTGTAAGTTCACATAATCAGGATAAGGACATTATTCAAAATAAAGATATTATGAAACAATATTTTCCTTTAGTATCCAGGTATTACCTTACTATATTTGTCATATATTTACAGTTATATTTCATTATGTACAATGACTTTTATTTCCCTTTTGAAGTTTTATCAATTTTATGTGTGTGTGTTGTGTTTGGGGGCAATCTTGGGATTTAGAGAACCTCTGATAAGTCTTATATCATGTTATACGTAGTTATTTTAACTCTGGCTCTGCACTGAAGAATTGAGTTAATCTTTGTTTAGTAAATATAAATTTGGTTGTATGTGACTTTGGGTTAATTACTTGATGGCATGACTCTTGCCACTGCTGTTACCAACAATGGCAGGAAAGCAACAGTGGAAATTCGACATTAGAACTCGTTTGACATTTCATATACTGCTCCTGTCTTCTCTAGCCTGTCAGAAAATAACATCAGAGAAAAACTGTATGTATGTCTCTTTGTCTTTTGATCACAACCTCAGTAATGGTTGCCCAAGTCTCTCTGTTAATAGTGACATGCCTCCACTTTGCTTCACCTGTGAAGAACCTGTCTGAGAATTGATGGATGTGGACTGGAGGGTAGCCAATTAAGTAATAGCCTCCAGCAAGAGCGGACTCTGTAGAAGACTTGCCTTTGAACTGTGAAGAGTTGAACTAAAGGGCTCGGCCGTTATATAAATCAGAGAGAAAAGAACAAGGTTACACCTGTAGTTTGACACCACAGCTATATTTTCTCAGTTCAAATAGCGGAGTAGTACAATGATAGTTAAAGCAATATTCAGATTACTAAAATAATCTTGACTTAAATTATTTAGCTAACTCAAGAGACTGAGGGGATTTTATCCAAAAGGGTTAGTTTCAGAATTGGAAATATTGCCTTAAAGGGTTTCTATTAGAAAATAGAGAGGGAGTCTGTCACTAAGAGACATAGCATTTTAATGTCAATGAAAATTATTAGTGGGTCCTGGTCAGTTATATAACTTTGAAGAAGCCAATTACATAATATCACTTTCATTGACCAGTGACAGAGAACCTGTCACAAATTAGATTGTAGATATCATTGTTTAAGGTATGGCTTTTTAATTACCATCTAAACTTGGTCGTGACTCATAAAACTAACTAGTAAAAGGAGTGGATTAAGTTCTAGGCCCCACTGGTTCTAGAGTATAACAGTTTCTGCTGTAACACAGATATTTGTGTTTTAGAGTTTGTAAATCTCTAAATATTTCCAAATCTTCGTAAATTTATTACCAGGAATCTCAACATGTAATTATTTTTGCCTTTCATTGATATACTATTTTTTGTTTGTTTGTTTGCTTGTTTTGGGGCCACACCTAGTGGCACTTGGGAGTTACTCTTGGGATCTGTGCACAGAAATTACTATTGGCAGGCTCAGGAGATCATATTGGATGCTAGGGATCAAACCCAGGTCAGCTGTGTGCAAGGCAAAGTCTTATTCACTTTTCTATTGCTTTGGCACTAATATACTATTTTGTATCCAGAAATACTACAGATTCAGTGTAACAGTGTTTTGATTTTAATGAGAGATAACAAAATGTGAAGCAATATTTTATTATGCAATAATATTTCTTTCTTAATATTGAAATATGCAATTGACTTGCTGTTAGTTCACAAGATCCATAAACATTTTGCAAAGGGAACATTTATGTAGGAAGTTAGCTGTGCTTAATTTTATAACTTTAATCTCTATTTTCACATATAATCTAGGTCATGCAGAATTTAAATCAATCACCTAAAATATCTAAGACATCATAGTATACAATAGGTTTCATGCCTTACACGTGTGAGGCCCTTTGTTCAAGCCTTTGCTCCATAACCAAAACTGTTCTCACATAGTATGAAATAAATGATATTTTTCATCAAAATGATTGTTTTTTAAATTTAAAATGGTCTGCTTTAGCTTAAGTAATATGTCACATTCATGCATATGCATGTGAACTTGCACTTAGTAAGAACAACCTGACACCAATAATATTGAGCAGGTATAAGTATAAAATGAGTCACTATGAATAACTTAATTTAGATTACTGTTTGTGAAATTGGCTGCCATTTTCTTTTTTCCTTTTTTCACAATTGCAAAGTTGACCATGACTTTTAGTCAGACAATGTACGGCACCCTTCACTAGCACACATTTCCTGCCCCCGGTGTCCTCTGTATCCTTCCCACTCTTTCCTACCATCTCCCCTGCTAGCTGATATGTCTTAAATGATGATCATTTATATTGTATTTTGCAATTTATAAAATACTTTTATATAAGTATTATTCAATCACTAGAAAAACCTAGGGGGATAGCAAAGCAGGCATTTTTATAATCTAAAAAGAAATGGAACGTCAGAAGGGTTATTCGATCACTTCACACAGTGAGTAGGTGGCAGAACCAATTTGATAGGACACAAATCTGTGTAAATACTATTACATTAATTTTCCCAAAAACATCCAACAAAACTATTGTTATATACTTTTTATAGATGGGCTGCTTTTAGCAAAGAAAAAGCTTTTTAGTTTTCCCAATAACTTGGTAGATAATTCATGTGCACATTTATGCAGTAATTTGTTTCCCACTATATTGTACCACCAAGATGTATCTCTCTGTATTTAACTCAATGTATTGTTTTAAGGCTCATGTCCTCTGGCTCCTGTCAGGGGTAAGTGACAGCTGTCTGTGCATTAATGAAGCTCAAAGGCTGTTTTCCATCAGAAGAAGGAACAGATCATTGCTTTTCACCCTTATCCTTTGAACTATTTAATTTTACAGCTCTCTGAGTCAACTTTTATTCTTTTAGCACATGTTCTGGAATTTTAAAAGGAGAGAAGGCAGAAAAGTTCAGCACCTATGTAGACAGCTTTTGTCAAATATTACTCTTGCATTGTTTTACAAGATTCTGTTTGTTCTGTGGTAAATGGCCTTGTCTTTTAAGAAAAAAAAGAGTAAAATAAATATCTCCTTTTGCATTCGATTTCTATGTTCGTTTTTGATAGAATATTAACATGCAGTCATAGTATAAACTTTTCTTTTGAAAAACATGCAGAGAATATTTTGCTCTTTGATAATAATTCAACGTGTCACTCTTAAGTTGGGTGAGTGGTGGAAAATAGTTGGATAAGGATGACTTTGCAGATTTCTTTCCATTTTGATGAGATGGTATAATTAGAAGAAACATGGTCTTCTGAGTTCTGACAGGAAAGAAAAGGAAAAGAATCAGCCCCTGACTTTCAAAAAATCCATCTGACTCAATGAGCTGGGTCATGTTATTTTTCCACTAGACATAAACAATCTCTAGGATCCTAATCTCAGACAAGGTTACTCTGAGATCATGATGAAAGGAGATAAAGTGGGGTCACTCCATAATTCTGTCTCAGCAAGACAAAAACAAGGTCACTATGCCAACCACAAAATATCAAATGCTGCCTTACTCATCTAACATGCGTGACTGCTACTTTCCTATCAATTACAGCTTTATCTTTCTTCTTGTCCCCCCCACCCCATCAATAAAGTTTATTGGGTTATTTAATCATAAAAATTTCCCTGCTTTTTGACACATACAGTATTAACTGAACCCCTATTCTGCTGGCTTTTCTCCCAAATCACTCCAAGACAAAAACTTAGGATGGTCTCTCACTTTCTTCTCCTGAGACATCGCTTAATTCTCAAAGCAAAAGAAATATGACAAATTTGCTTCAACTAGAAGTGTATTGATTGTGATTCTGATCAAAAGATATTGAGAGCATTGAGAGAATTTTTTAAAAATATTTGTCTTAGTCTAAGTAGTTATATGAATTTGAGCAAATTTCTTTGGCATTCCTTGTTATCTCTATATAAATATATATGTATATAAGTCAACCAGAAAAATGTTAATATTGTAGTTAAGATATGCAATGTAATCTAGTGGTTGTATAACAGGTACTCAAATGTTTTTCCATATTATATTATTTTTCACATTTCTTCCACTTTTATCTGATTTCCTCTTAATTAAATTATTTTTTCAATAGTTTTATCTGGAATTTTTTGTTGTATGATTTATTTTTTTTTAAAAAAGTACTAGACTTTAGGGCCAGAGCTATAGCAAAGTGGGTAGGGCATTTGCCTTGCACACTGCCAACCCAGGTTTGATCCCCAGAATTCTTAATGGTCCCTTGAGCTGCCAGGAATAATTTCTAAAAGTAGACTCAGGATGCTGGGTGCCCCCTCCAAAAGTACAAGACAGTTTTTTTGTTTTTCATTTTACTTATTTAATTTTTTAATATAATATCTTTATTTAAGCACCATGAATTAGAAACTTGTTTGTAATGGGTTTCAGTCATCAAAAGAACACCTTACAGAGAGTTCAGGGTACAGCTTGGACTTTGCATGCTGGACCACCAAGTTTGATTTTAGGTGTTTTTATTTTTGCTTGTTTGCTTTATTTTTGGGCCACACCTGGTGGCACTCAGGGGTTTCATCTTGCTCTGCTTTCAGAAATCACTCTTGACCGATAAAGGGGATCATATGGGATGTTGGGGATAGAACCCATGTCAGCCATGTGCAAAGCAAAAGCCCTATCCACTTTGCTATTGCTCCAGCCCCTCAAGTTTAATTCCAGTCACCATATATGGTTCCCCAGCACTACCAGAAGTGACTTCTGAGCAACAACCCTGGAGTATACCCTGGCTCCAGTGAGTGTAGCCCCAATTCCCAAAATAGTGTAAAAGAAAAATTAAGCAAAAATGCATTGATGCTGCTAAGATAATTAAATGGGAGGTAGTTCTTTGTGTGTACATTGTGTGTATGAGGTCCAAGTCTGCTCCTTGCCACTGAGTGAGCCTCTGTGCCCTAACAGGAATAACCTAAGTAATAAGCTGAAAGTACCCTTGGACACCATTCAGTGTGACCTACAAACAAACGAAAATTAAAATGTACAAATAAAAGGCTAATATTTTTAATTTATTCTAGAAATACCATTATATTATGGATGATAAATTTTTCATTTGTTAGTTGTTGAAAAACATACACATATTCTATATTAACTTTACCATTGATTTCACTGTATAAATGTACATTTATCTCAAATTATATACTTTTCTTTGCCCTTCTTATAACAAACAGTTCTAATAGACCAACGTTAATTCTCATTTTAGTCTATTTAATGTATTTCCTTTTATTTATTTTCTTTATAAACTATAAATGAGTAAAACTACATTTGTCTTTCTCCTTTCAGTTTATTTCACTAAATATAATACTTTCTAGACCTATCTGCAAGTACCGTTTTTTTGATTTTCATCTCTTTCTCTCTTTTTGTTTTGTTTTTGGGCCATTATTATAGTTTACTCTTGGCTCCATACTCAGCGACCACTACTGATGTTGCTCGGGACTGACAGTCAATCCAAGTCAGCCACAAGATTTAAGACTTGCCCACTGTGCTATCTCTATGCTCGCTAGATTTTCATAATGTCAATATAATAGACATTCCATTGTGTATACATATGGATGTCTATTACATCTTCTTTATTAATTCTTTAGTCAATGGGCAATTGATTGCTGCCAACTTTTGACTATTATAAATAAACATAAGGTGCATATAATTTAAATAGGTATAGGTGGTGTGAGCATCTTTTTAATGCGTCAATTGACCATCTGTGTGTCTTTGAAGAAGTGTCTGTTCGGGTCTTCTCCCTTTTTAATAAGATTATATTTATTGTTGGTATTTATAAGCTATTTTTGTATTTTGAATATTAAACCTTGTCTGAAATATCATATGCAAATAGCTCTTTACATTTTGAAGGATATCTATTTTGATAAATTTCTTTCACTTGACAGGTGCTTTTTATTTTGGTATAATTCCAATGATCACTTTTGTTTTCATTTTTAATTCTTTTCTAGTGGATTTGATTTCCTAGACACATCAGTAAAAACAATGCTAAAGTCATATTGCCTATATTTTCTTTTAAGAATTATGTGGTTTAGTTCTCACATACAACTCACTAATACATTGAAAATTAGGTACATTTGTAATCTGTGAGTGTTAGAGATTGATCTAGTTTATGTTTTTATATATGAATATCTGGTTCTCCCTACATCATTAAATAAAGAGCTTGCTACATCATAGCACTTGTTTATTTTGCCATACAATAGCTGTGATGTTTCTTGATTTTAATTACTTTTAATGTTCAAAACCAGGTTTACACAAGTTTTACTTAAACTAGTACTATCCTAAATGATTATCAAGTGTAGAATGAATAGACAAATTATGATTTTTTAAATTATTAAATAATAGTAAACAATTGAAAAATATCTAATATTGCGTACAATTTAAGGATAAATCTTATGTATCACTTTGAGTGAAAAAATAAGACAAAATAGAATCTACTTTGATGTACAGGAACAAGTACTGTATCTCTATAGCAATGAGTATAAGAATACTGCACTCTGAGAAGGCAAACTTGAAGGAGATAAAGGTAAATTTTCTGGGTTTTAGTACACATATTATTTTATTTGATATAATCAAATTATATACCAAATATGTGTCTATTTTTCTTATGTGTAATTTTCTTATTCAACCAAAGGAAAGAAGTAACACTTTGAGACAAATAATTAGATAATTAAAAAGTTTTAAAAAGTTATATGGTAATTTGGATATCATATGGTAATTTAGATATCACCAATTTCAAGCAAGGTCACATTGGTTAGTTAATATAATTTATCATTCTTATCATAATCAAAATTTTATTTAGAAGGAACAGAGTTCTCATACATCCTTCTTGGACAATCCATGTTGAAATATTTACTCTGTGTGTTTATACTTGGTAAATGTATCAAGACGAATGACCTGATTTTCATATTAGAGCTTCATTTCTGATATTACTAATATTTTTATAGAAGTATATTAGTTTATTGTTTCCAACATGTGCTTTTCCCATCATGAAACTTTACTTTAAAATAAAAACAGCATTAAAAAACATTGAAATATTTACAGTATTTAAATAAAAGATGATATTTTGCTTTCAACTGTTTAAATGCAAAGCAAACCTAAAATAAAAATTCACTCATTTAATTTATTTCAAATAAATTATCAATTGTATTGTTGATAATGTTGATGATATTAATATAGTGCTTGTTTTATTCTAGTACCATGATGATTTGATTATTATCATTGTGTAATGTAGTTTGAGGTCACTGTGAGTGATAACTCAATTCTTTTTTATAAATTTATAATTTCTAATAAAATAACTTTTATTGTGACCAAAATGAATTGTGAATTTTTCACAGCAATATTGAAGGTAGATATTGAGAATAAATCAGGGCCATTCCCACTACCAGTATTATCCTTCCTCCACCCCTGTTCCCAGTATGCATTCCATATCTCCCTCATTTGTCCCCTGGACTGATAATGTAACTGCTCCCCTCTGTGTACAGCTTGTTGTAGATTGGGTATCTATTCTGTTGTCATTGACTTTGGGTTTGGTGTTTGAGTCTGATCATTTTTTATTTACACTCAATGTTCATACAACTGTTTGGTCCTGGTACCCACCACCCCCCCTTTCTCAATTCATGAGGCAGAACAAGATGATCCAAGTTATGTAGTTCTGTTGGGGAAAAAAAGCTAGGAGGAAAAAAAAAAGCTGGGAGTATTCCTTCTAGAAGTTATAAATTTAAAAGAAGAAACGGTTGGGCTAGAGCAGTAACCTGAGGAGTTAGAAGTCTGCCTTGCATGCGCTAGCCTAGGACAGACTACGGCTCAAGTCCCTGGCATCCTATATGATCCCCCAAGGCATAGGTGATTTCTGAGCACATAGCCAGGAATAACGCCTGAGTGTCACTGGGTGTGAACCCTCACAGCCCTCCCCACAAATAAAAGGGAAAAAAAAGAAGAAACGGACTCCCATATCCCTTCTTATATCTCCAATAGAGCCAAATCACTGGAATCACCTTGATCAGCATCATAATTGGAGGGAGAAAAATGGATGGTACCAAGACCAGACAGTCGTATGTTTATTTGGTGGAAATAAAAAATAATCAGACTTGAATACAAAATCCAAATTCAACAACAACAGAAATGATACCTAATCTACATCAAGCTATACATGGGGATAACAGTTGCACTAGCATTAAGGGGAGTAGTTGAGGGGGAAGTGGGATGCATGCTGGGAAGAGGGGTAGAGGGAGGACAACACTGGTGGTGGGAATGCCCCTCATTCATTAATACAATATGCCTTGAATATTACTGTGAAAGATTTGTAATTAACTTTGCTCACACTAAAACAACAACAACAAAAACCAGCAACTACAAAAAAAGCACCCAGATACTAAAAGCAACCACCATTATATAATAACCACGAGAATGAAAGAAAATAAAAAATAAAAAAGAAGAAAAAAAGAGAAAAAAAATAAAAAAGAAAACAAATAAACAAAAAAAAAGAAGGAGGGCTGGTGTGACAAGGTTTTGTGCTCCTTCTTTCTTTTTTCATAGGCACAGTACATATTGGGGAAATTAGAAAGGGAATTTCCTTGGCCTAAGAAATACAGGGGTTTTCCTCCCTGGAAGCATGCTGCCATGGGAACAACTACAGGCTACATACATGCTCATTTTCACACCCCAACATCTTTTTATGGTGTCAAGAAACTTTCCACTCATTTGTGAATAACTTTGACTAGGTCTCTGTGACTAGAGATCCTGGTATTTACATAGATCATAGGACGAAGGTTAGGATATAATCTTCCTTTACAGTTCTAGAAGTTCTGTTTCATCATCATTGTTGTAATCAGTTTTCTGTGATTTGTGGTCTTGATTTTTGTTCAGAACCTAGGGCAAAGCCTAGAGTGAAATCTTTCATTATGGTTCCAGAAGTTCTGCTGGGTCAATTTTTTTAAAAATAATTTTGATCAAGAGTTTTTTTTATCTTTTCAGATGTCTTATAATTCTCAGCAGATTTTATTTAGTTTATTCTATTTTTTGACTATTTTTTTGCACCTATGGAATTTTAATAAGAATTACCTTCAAACCTGTAAATTTTGTTAAACAGTATAGGAATTTTAGTGGTGTTCATTCCTCCAATTGTCAAGTATATATAGACTTCTTCTTCTGCATACCTTCTGTGTCTTCTATTTTTTAAATAAAGTTATTTTCCAGTAGGAATTTTTATAATGAATTTGGAACATTTTCATATTTATAACTCTCAATTTGGTTTTATTTTGACGGTAGTCTGAAAGAAAAAGATAAAACCGTGCTGCTCTAATAATCCATCATAAATTAACAACAGTATATTCCAGGCAAATATTGGGCAGGCAGACACAGAAATGAATTATCTATCATGATACTATCAAATAATTCACATTTACCTCCAAACTTTGTAAACTTCATTACTAGTAACCTCAAGTATAATCTAATCCAACATATCTGAAGGTTATGACAAAGCCCTATGATATTTTTTCTTTTTATTTTGTTTTTGTGTCACATCTTGCTGTTCTTGGGTTACTTTTAGCTTTGAGATAAGAGTTCATTTTGGACAATGCTTGGGGGATTGATTATATAGGATGCCTGGGATCAAACCTGGGTCAGCTGCTTGCAGCAAGAGCAGCATCCTACCTGCTATGCTTTTGCTCCAACATTCCTATAATACACTGCTTCAAATAAGTCATTGAGAAAGGTAAAATTTACTGATAGTCTTAAAAAACCCTGCGAATAACCTATTTAACATATCTCAAAATTCTTAAATATAAACTTGAGGAATGAATTGAACAAAAAAAAACTCATTAAAATGTTTAATAGAATTTGCAGATTAACCTGGACTAATATTAAGAAAATACAAAGAAATGTAGGAAGGTTGGAACTATCGTCATTTAAATTTTTCATTTATGTATATTTATAGGTGTATAACATCCACCCAATAAATAAAGAAACTGAGAGACTTTGCCTGTTTACCTGTTTCTTTTCTCCTCTCTCTCCTGAAACTCTCTTGAGGAAACCAAGGAAGACCTAGCAAAAACTGTCTGCCATAAGTACCCCAGACAGATTTGCTCTCCATTGTCTGGAAAGGAGCTAGATGTTTGGCCCCTGCTGTGAGTATAGCAACTGGGAGAGAGACTGAGGGAGCCTGGCACCTTTGTCTGTTTGTCTGTTTTTCTTTTCCTCTGTCTCCTGAAACTCTCTTGAGGAGGCCAAGAAAGACCCAGCGAAAACTTTTTCTAAGAGGCTCCAGAAGAGTGTGGTCTCTCTGATTCACTTCATGGCTGTTCTTTATAACTAATGAACCCCATAAAAATACACTACAAGAGTGACAATGGGGATACTTCATACACAAATACCATGCACAGAGAATGAAGATGATACCAACAATCTGATTAATCTCACAGACAAGGAGTTTAGAATAGAAATAAGAAGAATCCTCATAGATATCAAAGAAAACATAGCTAAAGCTGAACAGAACACAAAGATAGAAATTGGAAAACTCCAAACTGAAATAATGGGTCTAAAAGACATGGTAGCTGAACTAAAAATCTCAATAGAAAGCCTCTCCTGGCTTCCAGTTTCCTCTTTGATTCTGGAGGCCATCTCTTGCCAGGTATGGGGTTTGGGGAGGCCCTATGCCAGAGGCCTTCTCCCTATCCTGGGGAGTGCTGGGAGGCTTGGCAGGCCCACAGTCATCCTTGTCTTTTCCCCCTGGACTCCAGGCCCTCCCTTGGTGCCAGCTCAGATGGCCAGAAGTGGTTTCTGGTGTATTTTTAGGGGTCCTCAGACTTCCCCCCTATCTCCGTACTCCAGAGGGGAGGTGCATGGGGAGGAGGTTGGGCAGATATCTGGCTTCCAGTTTCCCCTTTGAATCTGGAGACCAGCTCTTGCCAGGTATGGGGTTTGGGGAGTCCCTATGCCAGAGCCCTTCTCCATAACCTATGGAGTGCTGGGAGGCTTGACTGGCTCCCAGCCATCCTTTTCTTTTTCCCCTGACTCCAGGCCTTCTCTGGGTGCCAGCTCAGATGGCCATAAGTGGTTTCACATACATTCTTAGGGGTCCTCAGGATTCCCTTCTCCCTCTAGGGGAGTGGTACATGGGGAGGAAATTGGGCAGATATCTGGCTTCAGGCTTTTGCTTGATTCTGGAGGTTACCTCTTGCCAGGTATGGGGTTTGGGGAGGCCCCATGCCGGAAGCCTTCTCCCTAGCCTGGGGAATTATGGGAGGCTTGGAAGACCCCCAGCCATCCTTGTTTTTCCCCCTGACTCCAGGCTTTCCCTGGGTGCCAGCTCAGATGGCCAGACGTGGTTTCAGGTGGACTCTTAGGGGTCCTCAGGCTTCCCCCCCTCCCTCTGTACTCCAGGTGGGAGTTGCGTGGGGAGGAGGTTGGGCAGATATCTGATTTTCGGTTTCCCCTTTGATTCTGGAGACCAGCTCTTGCCAGGTATGGGGTTTGGGGAGTCTCCATACCGGAGGCCTTCCCCCTAGCCTGGGGAGTGCTGGGATACTTGGCAGGCCCCCATTCATCCTCTCTTTTCCCTGGACTTCAGGCCTTCCCTGGGCGCCAGTCAAGGTGGGCTCTATAGGGCTCATTAGACTTTCCCTACAGTAATGGGAATGCACTTTGGGAGGAGGGTGGGTCGTTCTAGCACTGGTTTATGTTGGGATAGTCCCTGGAAATTTTTTCTCCTTGGTCTCCTATTAACAGTATTGTATGCATATAGTTTATATAAGCATAATATTCAACTTGTATTGTGACCTTGATATTGCCCTACAAAGCTCATTTCTAATCTTTTACTGCCTCAGTCCCAATCCTTATCCCCCCCCATCTTCCCATGTAGGTGTAGCTCATGACATGAAGCTCACCATATAGAGCGATGAATGCAGTTAGAGAAATAACTACACCGAAAACTATCATAATATTGTGAATGAATAAGGGAAATAGAAAACCTGTCTTGAGTACAGGTGTGGGTAGGGTGGGGGAGGAGGGGGATCTGGGAAATTGGTGGTGGGAATCTTGCACTGGTGAAGGAGGGTGTTCTCTACATGACTGTTATCATACAATTACAATCATATTTGTAATCATGGTGTTTAAATAAAGATAATTAATTAAATAAAAGAAAGCCTCTCCAACAGGGTAACAGAAGCTGAGAACAGAATCAGTGAATTGGAAGATGAAATCCAGAACAACTCCATACAGAAGAAGGATTGGAAAAGAACTTAGGGTAAATAATCAGACAATGGAAAAAATACTCAAGGAATGTGAACAGATGAAAATATAGGTCTTTGATAAACTCAACAGAAATGACATAAGAATCATTGGAGTCTCAAAGGCCCAGAAAGGAGATCCTCAAGAAGAATCAACAGTCAAAGACATCATAACAGAGAAACTCCCAGAACTAAAGACTGCAAGCAATCAAATCCTGCATGCTTGAAGGGTACCAGTTAAAAGAGACCTGAAAACATCACCGCAAGACACATCCTAATCACAATGACGAATCCTATAGATAGAGATAGAATACTAAAAGCAGAAGATCAAAAAAAGGAAAATTACATTCAAAGGAGAATCCTTAAGATTTACAGCAGACATGTCACAAGAAACTCTAAAGGCCAGAAGACAGTGATGAGATATTGTGACAAGACTGAATGAAATGGAGGCTTCACCTAGAATATTGCACCCAGTCTGACTCACCTTTAGGTTTAAAGGTAGGTTTGTGTATCATGGTAAGCAACAGCTCAGAAACTTTTCAGATGTAAAACCATCATTAAAGGAAAAGCTGAAAGGTCTACATTAAGACAAGAGAGACAAACAGACACAGCAACTTATACGCAAAAGATGACATGAAATCGCTAGACAATCATATCTCCAATTTCAATGGACTAAATACACCAGTTAAGAGACACAAAGTGGCTAAATGGATCAAAAATATGAATCGAATATTCTGCTGAAAACAAGAAACACATGTAAATAGAACAAACATAGACTCAAAATCAAAGGACAGAGGAAAATAATCCAAGCAAACACGTTGAAAAAGCTGAGGAGCCATATTAGTATCAGACAACACAAATATTAGATTCAGGAAAGTTGTAAGGGACAAAGATAGACACTTTGTACTAATCAAGGAATATGTGCAAAAGGAAGAAATCCCACTAATAAACATATATGCACTCAAAGAGAGGCCAGCAAAATATCTAATAAAATTATTGACAAATTTGAAGGATAGCAATAAAACAATAATTGTAGAAGACCTCAAACCAGCCCTGTCAGTGCTTGATAGTTTGATTAGAGTGAAACCCAACAAAAAATATACTAGCCCTGAAAAGAGAAATGGAAGAAAAAGGCCTAGTGTGTATATATATGTATGTATATGTATATATGTATATACTATAATATATAAGTATATAGTACATATAGTATAATATATATAGTTTACAGTATTTATACATATCTATAAACACTCTGTATGATACATATATACATATATATGACACTCTATCCCCAGGAACCTGGGTACAGATTATTCTCCAATGTACATTGGTCATTCTTCAGGATAGGCAACATTCTGGCACATAAAACATACCTCCATAAAATCAAGAGGATAGAAATTTTGCAGGCTACCTTCACTGACCATAGGCTCTAAAATTATATGTGAACTGAAAGGGACACAGAATAAAAACTTTAACACCTGTAAATTAAACAGCCTGCTACTGAACAACCAATGGGTCCGAGATGAAACCAAAGAGGAAATCAAAACTTTCCTGGAAACAAATGACAGTGAAGACACAAACTATCAGAGTCTATGGGACACAGCAAAAGCAGTACTGAGAGGAAAATTTATAGCTATTCAAGCACACATCAGGAAGGAAGAAGGGGCCTACCTGAATAGCTTAATGATGCAGCTTATAAAATTAGAAAATGATCAACAAATGGAACCAAAAAAAGGTAGACAGAAGGAAACAACAAAGATTAAAGCAGAACCCAATAAAATGGAAACCAGAAAAACAATCAAAAAGATCAACAAAAGCAGAAGTTGGTTCTTTGAAAATATAAACAAGATTGATAGACCACTGGCAAAACTCACAGAAAGAGAGAGAGACTTGATAACCAGTATTAGAAACGAAAAGGGGGGAATCATGACAAATATAGCAAAGATTCAAAGGGTAACTAGAGACTACTTTGAGAAACTATGGTAATAGACATGAGAACCACGAAGAAATGGATAAATTCTTGACTCTTATAACCTTCTGTGCTTTAACAAGGATGATGTAGCATATCTAAACACCCCCATCACTATTGAGGAAATTAAAATGGTAATCAAATGATTGCTCAAAAATAAAAGCCCAGGCCCAGATGAATTCACTAAAGACTTCTTTAAAACCTTTCAAGAAGAACTACTACCAATCCAGGACAAGGTCTTTCATAACATTGAAAAAATGGGAACACTTCCAAATAGTTTTTATGAAGCTAACATCACTTTGATATTAAAACTGGAGATGCTGCCAAAAAAAGACCAATATTCCTGATGAAAACGGATGTAAAGATCCTCAACAAAATCCTGGCAAATAGGATCCAATTCCTCATTAAGAAGATCATTAATTATGATCAAGTAGGTTTCATCCCCGGAATGCAAGGATGATTTAGCATCCATAAAG
>PVKC010017421.1:0-19529 GCA_004027635.1 Crocidura indochinensis | reverse complement strand
AAGCTCAAAAAGACAATTTTTTGAAGGTTATATGGTCAGAAAATGGTGGAGTTTCAAATTTTTGCTATTTTTTTTTTTTTGGTTTTTGGGTCACACCCGGCAGTGCTCAGGGGTTACTCCTGGCTCCATGCTCAGAAATTGCTCCTGGCAGGCACGGGGGACCATATGGGGCACCGGGATTCGAACCAAAGACCTTTTGCATGAAAGGCAAACGCCTTACCTCCATGCTATCTCCCGGGCCCCATATTTTGCTATCTTTTATAACACTTATATAGTGCTCTTTAATAGCTAGTCAAATCAAAGGCTTTTTATCTTATAAATCTGAAATTTCTGGAGTCTTTCACTTTTATTCATCCCTTCGCTACACCTTTGTTTATTCTTTTCTCTGCTAAATAAATACATCTTCTTTAATAAGACTAATCCCGTGTTCCAAAATGTGCATTTTTTTATTTTGTAGTTATTTGGGGAGGAACACACGCAATGATGCTCAGGGGCTACTGCTGGCTCTGCGCTCAGAAATTGCTCCTGGTTTGAGGGACCATATGGGATGCCGGGGGATCAAACTGCAGTCTGTCTTAGGTCAGCCACTAGCAAGGAAAACACTCTACCTCTGTGCCATTGCTCTGGTCCTGAAATGTGGTTTTTTTTTTTAATGAAGTGAGATTGAATACAGAAAGGTACTTAAAGACTAGTACTTATATATATATGTATATGTATATATATCTACTTATATATGTAGAGATGAGCTCCAGAGAATGATGGAGTCACTTTTAGCTGTCTGTGGGAATGCCAGGTGACAGCTGCCTCCAATTTCCAGTTCCTTGTGGTTCCATGAAATTCTAACTTCACCTTCACATAGTTCCACCTCTTCATGATTCCACGAGAAGGCCAAATACGAGCCCAGGTAGGACAGAATGGCCACAATTTTTTCAGGGAGCCTGTTGTGTGGGCAAACCTGAACTTCTGGATCACTGCAGGAACTATGTGCCTGCAGAGTCTCAGATCACAGAAGGCATCCTGGTCCTTAGAGGCCAGTATGGCTTCATCGTCTACCTATCTTTCTCTCCCTGTTCTCATTCTTTTTTTATTAATATCTTTCTTTAAACACCTTGATTACAAATATGATTGTAGTTGGGTTTCAGTCATGTAAAGAACACCCCCTTTCACTGGTGCAACATTCCCACCACCTCAAAGAAGGGAAGAAGTAGAAAAATATGAACACAATACAAAAAAATGCCTTCTGCACAGCTATATTCATTGCAGTGCTATTTACAATAGCCAGAATCTGGAAACAACCCAGATGCCCCACAACAAATGAGTGGCTAAAGAAACTCTAGTACATATACACAATGGAATATTATGCATCTCTCAGGAAAAAAGAAATCATGAAATTTTCTTATATGTGGATGAACATGGACACTATTATGCTGAGTAAAATAAGTTAGAGGAAGAGAGATAAACACAGAATAACTCACTCATCTGTGAGATTTAAGAAAAATAAGACAATATTGTAATAATACTAAGACAATAGAGATGAGGGCTGAAAGGACCAGCCCACGATATGAAGCTTGCCACTAAGAGTGGTTTGTTCAGTTTGAGAAATAACTACACTAACAACTATCATGACAGTGGTAGTGAAGGAGAGAAATACAATGCCTATCTCAAAGACAGGCAGGGAATAGGGGAGGATGAACATGGGGGTTATGGTAGGTTGCACTGCTGTAGGGGGGATTGTTCTTTTTACAACTGAAACCCAACTACAAACATGTTTATAGGTATGTTTACAGGTAGTGGATCTTGTCCTTTATACCAGGATTTCTTTTTCAATTCAGAAGTTAGGATTTGTGTTCTTTCATAGACCTGCCTTATTTCCCACTAGCCATAACTTTCAGTTATGAATAGGCTACTTCATTACTTCAGGACTCTTTCACTAGTTACTTCTATCTTTAATTTAAAAAAAATGAATCCTAAAGATGAAATCCACAGGATGCTAAATTTGGGTTGTAGATACAGAAACTCAGTCAAAACGTTGTTTCTAGTTCATGGCAGTGCTCAGTGCTATATTCAGGATACCCAGATGGTCAACAACAAATGGATAGACCAAGTAATCGTGTTATGTTAACAGTTTTCGCATGTGCACAATGAAACACCATGCAACTATAAGAAATACTAGATCTTCAAGTTTCTGGAAAACTGGAGAGAACTGAAAGGTACCATGCTTCGTAAAATAAGTCAGAGGAAGAACAAATCCAAATGATCTCATTTATCTGTATATAAAGAAAACAAGAAAGTAAATAATAGCAAATAATAGCAAACCCTTAGCTATGGTGTAAAAAAAATGTCACAGAAAAAAAATGAAGGCATGTATAAAAGAAAGAGTAAATGCCTCTGTTGATAAGCTAATTTGGATCCCTTCTCTCATAGGGTAAATTCCAACATATATTTAGTTAGTTATGAAATAAAAAATTTCTTCAGAGTTACTATAATGCATTACTGTTAGAATTTGTAGTCTAATTGGAAAAATATAACTGTGTAATTTTATAAGTATTTAAATGATGGTGTGTTATTGGGAAAGTACATAGAATCACAAATCTAGCCCAGGCTTAGTAGTGAGGGAAAGGGAAGCAACCTTGATAGAATAATGTTTGAGACCCAAAGGCTATTGTGGAGAAAGGGGTAACTTGTAAGAAGACCCCTGTGTGAGATACATTTCCAAAAAGGAGTTTGATTGGTTTCTGGAGCAATAAAGGCATATAAGGTTGACCTAAACCCCTTATGATGAGCCTCAGAGTGGAGTTTGGCCTTGATCCCAAAGCACATGGGGAAAAGCTTTAGAAGTTTTAGGAGTGATATAATCAGATTTAATTTCTTTTTTTCTTTTTGCCTGCCCCCCCCCAGATTTAATTTCTTAAAGAATAATCTATTTTAGATAAGATAGCTTTTAAAGGGCTGATGCACATAGTTTATATGTGGAAGACTCAAGCTCATTCTCTTACATTCTATGGCTTCCTGAGTACTGCTGGTGAATGATTCCCCAAGTATTTCTAGGTACAGGCAAAGGGCCAAGAAAAACTATTTTTTAAAGCTTTGTAAAGTTTATCATATTACAGTCATTTCATAAAAATGAATTTTTAGAGCCAGAGAGATAATACAGTGGGTATGACAATTAGCTAATTACCTTGCATATGTCCAACCTATTGGACATATTTACATATGGTCCCTGAAGAACTGCCAGGAGTGATCCCTGAACACAAACCCAGCCCTAAGTATAGCTGGGTCTGACTAAAAAGAAACAATACAAAAACAGAAAAAAATGAATATCATCAGTGTCTTCCTAGCTTCCTTTCTGTCTTTTTGTTGTTGTTGTTGTTGTTTGCTTTTGTTTTGGAGTCATACCCAGTGATCCTTCTGACTCTGACTTCAAGGCTCATTCCTGGCAGAACTAAAGGTTGCTGGAGATTAAACCCAGATCAACTCCATGGAAGGCAAGTGCCTTACCTACTGTGTATCTTAATTTGCTCATTTTAAGGAATTTCTCTTTAGTTTTTATGAACAATAATAAGGAACTTAAATATATTATTCACTGATTATTAAATAAAGGAATGTAGAAGTGAATGCAACTCTAACAAAATTTTAGTTATTTCCCTGACTAACACTATGGACTGAGTGAATCATGACCAGTTCTTGCATTAATGATAATTTGGTGATAAGAGAGTAGTCTATACTCTCTGACCATTCCTAGAAACGTAGAAACATGTTCCAATGGCTAGAATGGCTTCTTAATGACTGAAGAAATGTGGATCTGACTGATTCTTATTGTCCTTCCCTCCTACCAGAAAGATCAACACATAAAACATTATAGCAATTGACATTTTTTAAAAATAAAGATCTATTAGTTTTATATTGCTTTGTAACAAATTATCACAATCTCAGTGGATTTCAATAACACCCATTTAGTAAACTGAAAGTTATTATATGTGAGAATAGAGTACATATACATCAAGTATAATTCAAGCAAAACTTAGCAGAGTTTTCAGATCAAGGTCTCGCAAGGCTGAAAACAAGATCTTGATTAGGCTTAGCAGTTGACAAGCTTAAGAAAGAATTTGCTTCTAAATTTTCTTTTGTTGTTAACAGAAGCTATTTTGTTAGGACTTTCATGGCCAGTTTGTTTCTCCAAATCAGTCATGCAAAAAGTCTCTGCTTCTTATAGTCTGTATTTGTGAAGGACCAAAGCTCTCTCTCTCTTTCTCTCTCTCTCTTTCTCTCTCTCCCTCTTTCTCTCTCTTGCCTCTTTCTCAGTTAAATAGTTTTTGCTAAAACTTGCTTTGAAAGATGTAAGAGCCTCACCAATGAAGTCAGATTCATCCACAGTAATTTTCCCTATAATTAATTCAGTCAACTGATGAAGGGTCTTAAAACTTTTTCAGCAAAACCCCTTCATTTTTGCCTATAATGGAATATAATCATAGGAATAATTCCTTTAGAGGAGGCTACAGGTTCCGTTCTGCCTTCCTTCAAAGGGCTTAACGTGAGGGTATAGCATCTTGGTATTTTGCACACAACATCCCTTTTTACATTCTTTTATGTAGCTTCAATGGCCTCTTCCTTGTATTTTTTATAGCTTCAAAATAAACAAATTCTGGCTTAAAAACTGGACAGACTAACAACATAGCATTGTCTCCCTCAGGGACTCTAATTTCCCAGTTAAGAAATGTTCTAAATTATTTAGAAGGATGATAGACTTTCCCTACTTCATGCTGCCCTATATAAAACATCAAGCTACAAAATAATGTTCAGTTTGTATCCTTATTTATTTTCTTCTCTTTTTTACTTCTCTTCGTATATGTTCTCATTATTTCTCAATAATAATTCGGGTCATACTCCAAATTTTCTTTCCTTCCCTCCTGTTGTTTCTAACACAATAACAATAATGACAATGACAGCACTGGTGATGACAATGTCAGACAGTTCCAACAGAAGGGACTCATTCTCCCACCCAGTTTAAAGACTTTCACAATTGCACATCTGTCGGGGCTGATGGGAAAACAAACCAAATTAAGTTTAATGTCAAGTTGTATCACCTTCTATTTGTGAACTCTTTCTATTTCTTTGTCTCAAAATCAGTTCTATGTGATGGACAGCAGCAAACCCCTGATTTGCATATTTCCCATTGCCATTTCAAGTAAATGAATCTTTCCTCACCAGGATTTGAGATTCCAGTCAGATTCTCAATTCCATCTGGCTAGTCATTCTCATTATTATGCAAATGTCAGCTTTACCTGAAGGCTAGAGCTTTCTTCTTAATATTTAAATTCCATCTCATTTTTTTTCATTGATCTCTAAACAACAGTCCATCTTTGAACTTTCCTTGGAGAACTTTTTTCAGGATGAAATGTCCTCAGAGAATGTTTGGTTTCCTCCTTAAACAGATTGGGATGATTTGGAGAGAAAAGGATATAAATGGCAGGGAGGGCTACTGCCCCTCTTGTACTTTAGAACAGAACTTCTGAATGACTTTGGATAAATTCTGAAAGCATGGCCTGCAGCTCAAGAAAATCACTCAAGGGAGAAATCAACTACCAGAAACAGAACAAAACTGACATGTAAGGTAAGCAGTTGTTTTGAAGAGGGCATAGTCCCAAGAAGAGAAACCAACTGCCAAGGAATACTGTTAATGACTTACAACTAAAACAAGCAGTGAATGGAGCTCAGTACTGGGATTCTGTGCCCTCAGATCGATAGAACGAGGTACTAAGTTGCAAACTTGAGGCAAGACTATGGGTACTGTTTCTTCAGTCACTGAGAATGCAAAATACAGAATGTTTTGTTATATGAGGGGTCCAGTTATCAGATGGGAACTTGGCATATTCATTTAGTTGACAAAAGATGCCATTCTCCCCAGCAATTTCTCTCTTGTATATCTAAATGCTTCATCTCCCTGTAATCATTCCTCTTGTCTACTAAAATCAGCATCTTAAAGGACTAATATTCCATATATATAAAGTTCTCACAAAAGTCAGCAACAAAGAAACCAATAACCGCATTAAAAAATGGGATGAGGAAACCACACCTGCCTCCACACAGACACACACTAGGTCTTCACTTTGAAGAGAAAATGGAAAGAGAAAGATGATAATGTTTGAAGTTTTAGCAGTAAGTCTTGACGGTCTTAGCAGCATGGAAGAGCCAAGTAATAAAAGATTTGAACCTCTGGCAAGGGTCACGTCTTTGGCAAATCTGATCTTTCCAGTAAGAAATGGAGCTGCCAACGCTTTGGTCAATCAATACTGTCCTTTCCACTTTATGATGACACCAGGTCTCAAGCTTCTGCCCAGAACCTGTCCAACAGATCCACAATGCTGATGCCATCCAGGAAGAGAAACAGCACGCTGTGGTCAGAGATGCTAGGGATTGGCATGAAGGACTCTCTGACAGCCAGAGAAATCAATCGTCAAGAGGCAATATATGAAATTCCAAGGGGAACAGGATTTAATTGAAGACCTCAAGTTTGCAAGAAAGGCCTACCATGACCCTATCTCATGTCCAAAGAGGAGCTCAGACATCTGTTCGGTGATCTAGATGCTTACATGTCACTGCATGAAGATATGTTGGCAAGAATAGAAGCCACCAAGCCTGGAGGAACAATGGAACAGATTGGGCACATATTAAAAAATTGGTTGCCAGCTTGAATGCCTACAGAGGCTACCAGCTGGCAGCCAAAGCTCTTCTCGATCAAAAGAAACAGGATCCAAGAGTCCAAGACTTCCTCCAGAGACGCCTGGATTCTTCCTTCAGTTGGAAACTGGTTCTTTGGAGCTTCCTAGATATTCCTCAAAATTGGCTAGTCAAACACCCATTACTGTCAAAAGAAATTCTGAAGCATATTCAGAATGAACACCTTGATGTTCAACTTCAGGAGGAGGCTATAATAATAATAATAATAATAATAATAATAATAATAGTAATACAAGAATTTCTTTCTGAGATCAACCTAAAGAAAGGCGAATTAGAATGCCAGTATTACATTGACAAATTGGAGTGTCTGGATGAAAAGCAAAAGGTGTGCTGGGGATCAAACCAGGTTGGCCAGGTACATGGCAAGCTCTCTACACTCAGTACAAACTCACCAGTCCTATTTTAACAGAAATTAAATAATAAAAATTAATAGGAATTAATTTTTAATTTCTCTACCTTTTCTTTTACTTCTTTCTCTCTCCTCCCTTCCATAAAAAGAAAAGTTCTACAGAAGCAAGTCAGTGAGTTTAGCTTTAGCCTAAATCCATTTATATCCCTAAGAAAATGATTTGAAAGGTGAGAGTAAACCACAGATACTAGGATGGAAACAATTAAATAGGGAGAATAATTTTTAGGTCATTGGGCACTATATCCTTATTTGTAGTCCTTTTAATATTTAGACCCAAATGAAATGAACATTATGAAGAAAGTAAATAGCACTTACAAGTCAAGAATATAGCCTGAACACTCAACACCACTCTTGACCTTCCTCTTTTCACTTACAAACTGGAGGTCAAAAATAGAAGACAGCAGAAAAGGTTCTTGCCTTGCACACAATCAATCCAAGTACGATCTCTGACACACATTTGATCTTCCTCCAGGCGTGATCCCTGAGCACAAAGCTAGTACCAAAACCTGAGTGCAATCAGTTAAAACCTCAAAATAAAACAAAACAAGATAATTGGTGTGAGGGAACCAAAAATCCAGTTCCTCAGAATTTACATGGCTGTTTCCAAAAGTTATTAGTAAGCAATTTCCCTATATTTAGCTCCTGGGATTTTTTAATGTGCACAAAAACTGGATGATAATTTGTATTCTAATTTTTATACCCCAAACAAAGTTTTGGATAAATTAAAAAAAAGTTCAAAATAAGCAAATATTTTCAAAGACTGAAGATGTTTAGGATATGTTTTTTTAATTTTTATTTTGACCAAAGTAGATTACAAATCTTTCACAGTAATTTTTTAGGTACATAGTGACATTGAATCAGGGGTATTCTCACCACCAATGTTATCCTCCCTCCACCCCTATTCTCAGCATGCATCCCATATCCCCCTCCTTTACCCCCCAGGTTGTTAGTATAAGTGGTCCCCTCAGCATCTAGCATGTTGTAGATTGGGTACTGATTCTGTTTTTGTTGGCTTTGGATTTGGTGTTTGAGTCTGATCATTTTTTTATTTCTACTTAATGATCATACGATGATCTGGTCTTGGTACCTTCCATTATTTCCCCCCCTCAATTTTTGCCAAAATATATGTCTCCTACTTTACACAAAAGGAGATGAATACAGGAAGTAAAGGAGAAGAAAGAGAGATGGTAGAGAAGGAACTAATTTAACACATCTAGTATGTTTGACTCCTAATGTGCATTTTCACTTTACAATAGTCCCATAAAGTTTATACTGAAACCCAGAGAGTGTTGCAAAATGGACAATAAAGCCTGCAAATCCACCTGGCTTGTGTTTGAATCAGTTTCACTACTTCACAATCTTTTCTTGCATGTGTAAATTAGGATACAGATATATGATGATTTCTTATTTTCCTTAGACAGCCTCAGAATAGGGTCTCTCATAGAGTGAACAACATTCAAATCTTGGCTATTATTGACATTTTAGAAGCCTAAAGAAAAAGCATGGAAGAGTTTATGTTACTTGCCCTGGGTCATATAACTAGTAAGAACTATTGTCAGAAACCTATTCTGTGTTTACTTCTTCTTCTTTCCGTGTTCCTTTTGGATCTTGGAAAACTAGAGAGTGTCCAACTGCTCAACAAAAAATACAGTCACTTCTGCCTCCCATTTTCTCTAAGAAGCCACATAGAGAAAGGAAAGAAAATGAAAAAAATAAAAAGTCAAGTTCTGCCTTCCATAAATGAAATTTAGGCTTTTATAACTCTGAATCAGGCTAAAAGAAAGGGACAATAAAGTACAGTGAAATAATTCACAAAGTCATCATCAAGTGCAGATCTCAGACAAAACTCAGATCACAGTTAGGCAAGCAAGACAATGCTCTATAAAGATAAAGACACTCTGTCATTGGGGCAACATGAAGGCATCAGCAAGCTGTCTTTGGAAATTCTCTAGGACCCTATTTAGCACCAAATATTGCAGGAAAAATGGGTCCCAGGAGAAAACCCACAGACTTTGCAGGAAGAAAACTATTGCCGATAAAGAAGGGGAAAAAATTCTCAGTTGCAAACAACTATGCAATAATTCTTTTGTCTGAAAACTAAAACAACTCATTCAGTCTCTGATGCATTCAAATCTATAAGATTAGGACCCTTCCTCATCCAAACCTAATGAAAAGAAGTAGATGTCTGAAGAAGTTGTTCATCGAAGATGACCTAATAAGAAGAATCAACATTTGTTGATAAAATGACTTCATGAAAGTAAAAGGAAGATAGAAATATAAATGAGAATACTGACCAAAAATATATAAAACTTATTAACGAGGAGTAAAAAAATAATTACTGAGCTAATCAAGCGTTTAGCAGTTAAATATCTTAAGGTAGAAAAAAAGAAAAGAAAAGCTTCATTAAACTGGATTTAGAAAAAATTTATTAACTATAATGCCTAAAAGACATCTTTATAATAAACAAATTAGTCAATATCAGGATTTTAAATTTACCAGGAAATAAAGGAATCACCAGGGTAACATAGGAGTGGGGAAAAATTTAAATTATGTCAATATTAGTATTATATTTATACTAAGGACATATGAAGAATCTACACAACTCAAAAACAGAAAGCAAATAGTTAAAAGTAAAATGGACAATTCCAAAAGCATGGCCAATTTTGATACTGGTCAGGGAAATTCAACTCAAACCCGCAATAGAGTATCATTTTATACTTGTTAGGATAGCTGATATGAAAGAACACAAATTTAACTAATTTAACAAATATTGACAAGATGAGGATATATTGAAACACTGAACACTGTTGGTACAAATATAAAATTGTGTGGCCAGTAAAGAAAACAATATGGTACCCCTAATAAAAATTAAAAATAAAATTAACAAATGATCTAGTCATTCTCTTTCTAGGTATGTACTCAGAGTATTAAAATCAGGACATCAGAGGTATTTGTATACCCATGTTCATATAAGCATTGTTCACAATAATCAAAAGATGGTTGCGAAATAAGAGTCCGTCAAGATGGAGCCGAAGTGATAGCTCAGCAGTATGACATTTGCCTTGCATGCTGCCAACCCAGAAGGAACCCAAGTTTAATCCCCAGCATCCCATATGATCCCCTGAGTCTGACATGAGCGATTTCTGAGTGCAGAGACCAGAGTAACCCCTGAGAACCACTAAGTGTGGCCCAAAAACAAAAAGTATATGGATGAACAATAGGTGGTATATATTTAATATTTCAATGTATTACTCATTTTTAAAAGGAAGGCTATTCTGAAGCTCATTAATAGGAGACTTTCTTACACTTTCTCTCAACTCATAACTTAAAGTACAAATGTATATGAGTAGGATATCAAAAATTTAAATATATATCAGCTCTAGACTACACTCTACTCTGAGAGTTTCAAAATAACATCTTTTGATAGAAGTGTAGTTGTTTCGGATCATGTTTTGTGAACAACTGATCTTTCGTGATGTAGAATGAAGTGGGAAATTGTGTCTGGATGATAAATGGCTCAGATATCTGAATCTCACAAGTATCTATGCAGAGAGAAATGAGGCCGAAGACTTATTTAACCTGTTGCTGATTTTTATGACATTAGCTTTTTAACCCCATGTGTATAGATAGACCACAGCCCATCATAAAATTCTAGAGTTGATGTGCACTCCAATCAGTCCTGAATGCTTCAGGGTTCTATGATGTGTTTATTATTTTTAGAATTTTTGAATGGCAATGACAGTTATGGAAAACAAAACTCAGTCTTCTTATTAATGGTAAGTGTTTGAAAGACAACTCTCAAGTTTTTGTGTTTAAATAAGTTACCTAACTACTCTAAACGTTTATGTTTCATCTAAATCTCTAGGCAAGAGATGGGTCATAAAATAGAGTTCTTCAGGACTGTGATGAGGGCTATGAACAAGAATTATACAGCATCTAGTACAATATCTGACAAGTAGTACCTGGTCAGTCACTGATGCCTGCTATTTATTCAAAGCTGTCCCCTAGGAGGTCTCCTAAGTGAAGGAAATGATTCTCATTTGTTCCTAGATTATATCAATGTCAGTTGGGCATCATCAAAAGAGACAAATTAATGGCAATGGCAAATGTGCTTTCTTCCATGGTTTATTTTACAACCCAAATATATTAAATTAAAAAGTCTTCCTAAGTGTGAATCATGAATATCTGTATGTCTCTACCACACTATCATGCACACAATACACTCATGGCTTCCTAATATACTTTGGTCCAGGATTGGTGAGGGGTTGTTTTGCTTAATGAATGCATATGGCCCAGAACATTTTAATAGACTATATAGATTTATCTTTGAAAGAGCATAAAATACAGGAATGGAGAGATAGCACAGCAGTAGGGCATTTGCTTTGCATGCAGTCGATCCAGGATGGTGGCTCGCATTTCAGCATCCCATATGATCCCCCATGCCAGGAGCAATTTCTGATCTCAGAGCTAGGAGTAACCCCTGAGTGCTGCTGGGTGTGACCCAAAAAGAAAGAAAATAAAGCACAAGGATCTCTCTTGGGAGTGGTACATTACTAAGTCCCTTCCTCCCCATCTATTCTAATTATCATCTCAGTTCTATCAAGTATATATCTGCCATCAAAAACTTTTATTAGATGAAGTCCCTGTGATGGCTAGTCACACAACTTATATAATGGCCTAACAAATCAACAGGAGCAGAAAAATTTACCCTATTAAATATAAATTATTTCAAATGCTTTCTATCTGTGAATACAATTGTTTCTTCTGAAAATTTCTTGGTCTATCAGCGATAGTAAAGTTATATTGGGGATGTGGACCAATAGGAATAATTAACATCTATTGCTCCTTGACTAGAAGTTAATATCTTTACATCATTTTTCACTGGTACTCCACGCAACCAACAACTCACAGAGTATAGAAAAATCTCATCCTAACAAGTAATATGGAGAAACTGAGGCTCAGGAGATAAATATCATAACTAATCAAAATTCAGGCATCGGGTGACAGAGCATACATTCTGTTAACTACAGAGCCCCATCCCTCAAAACCAGACTGTGATTATAGTGTTCACTGAGGTACACATAAGTGAACCTTAAGACTTAGATGTATTGTGTGCTCCCAAATTCATAGAAAAACCATAGATATTAGTTAGGAGGAGAGACTTTTATCAGACAATTAAGTTCAGATATACCGAACCTTATTTATTCCCAGATCATATCAATGCCAGTTTGCATTATTACCAGATATAGTGAAGGTGCCTTTCTGTCTTGATATTATTGTCATAAGATTGAGATCTCCTGGCCATGTCAAAACATAGCAAAAAAGGTGGCTGACTGTCTGCAAGCCAAACAGTGATCTCTCACCCCGATTCAGACCTCTCAGCCTTCAAACTAAAAGAAATACTTGTCTGTGACTTAAACATCCCAGAGTATGGTATTTTAGCATTGAAGCCCAAGCTATTACAGACATCGACTTAAGATATTATCTGTAGATATTCAGCAATACCAGGGGGGAAAAAAGTATAAGCAGTAAGGATTAAAATAAGTAGTGAAGGAGCTCTACAATAAAGGGGTATTTTCCCAACGTGGGGATATTATTCCAGAATACTAGAAGAAAAATGGTAATATGTCAAAGACATAAAACAAACACTAAAGTAAATTAATCATGAAAGGTATGTCCTCCCAACTACTTTTCTTAAGACAATGCTATTTCTCTCACTCACATGAAATGCTGTTATACACAGATTTACCTGTCCTCGATGCCACCTCCACCATTTTCCCTTTTAAACCTGTTTTCAGAAGTCTTTTTCTCGTGCCCATGCTCCTCCTACATTTACTTTAATGCAGCTATGTAAGGAAACCTAAAGCTTGATCCTGCCCATGTTCACAGCGTGGGAGGAAGGCAGCAGGCTGCTGGCCCAGCCATCTGTTACATCTGGTACCTCTCAATTCCCATCTGGCCTAGCAGCTGAGGCCCTGGCTGAGCTCAATCCAGAGCCCCTTCCTCTGACCCTGTGGATTCTTCCTGCTCCACAGAGCTTCTTTCCAAAGGTCAAGGTTGCACCACAATGCTGCCTTTTCCTTTTTTCTTCTTTATGGCATTCTCTGAGCATTTTCTTCTCTAAAACACAGTTTCTTGAAGCTTCTGTATCTCTCCACTAAATGTAGAGCTACAGGCCAAGGGACCCTGCCAGCCAGTTGGAAAACAAAGGTTTTCTTCTCAAATGAAAGCTTCTGTGCCTGAGATTCCCTGAGTTCTGCTTAACTACATACCCCGCCACTACCTCCATCCCCACAAAAAAAATTCTATTCAGCTTTAAAGAGAATATTATAAGTCTTTATTTTCTAATTCTTGTGGTTATGACTCATGACTAGGATCAACTGGCATCGCTGAAATTAATTTCTTATTCCAAGAAGAGAGCTACCCATTGAGAATACTTATGTCATGCTACACTAGGAGGAGCTGTTTATATGTGTGAAATTCCAAGCAAGAATCTGCACATTTCAACATGAGACCCCATGTTGGCAGGCCTGACTTAGAAAAACTATCAAGAAAAGCTTGAAATGGCTGTTCTAAGAGCAAGCCCAATGATATGATGGTATTCTGGTACTTGTAGGCTCATGGCTCTCTTTCTAAACCCAGCAGAGAGTCAGAGACAATTTCTCTATGTTTTGACAAAAGAAAATTATAATCTTGGTAAGGGAAGTCAGTTTTCACTTTTAAAAGAAATTTGAATGTTTCCTATGACAGAAAGCAAAAGAAATCTCAAACATGAAAAAAATAGAGAAATCCCACATTTGAAAATATATTTTCCCCTATGCTGGCATTTTGTTAACCCTCCATATATTACTGTCTCTTCTCTGTCAAAATTTTATGCAGAAGATTTAGATATTAAATAGAAGATAGACCACATGTGGAAACTGGGTGATAGTATTGTGATCTGGTATCATTGTTTCTCCACAGTCATTCTCTTTCTTTATTTTTCCATCAGTTCCCATAATTGCTGCTAAGACTCTGTAGTACTGAGAGATTACCCAAACAATCCCAATAATATTGGAAGAAGAGTTATATGGGAGCCTCCAGAGATACATTGGTGGTGCTTAGACCCAGTAGGACTGTTCCCAACAATGCTTAGGGGAACAGTTGTCGCCATAAATAGAGTCCTCATGTAAAGAAAGGCATGTTACTCTCTGTACTTTCTGAGGCTTCTTAACCCATTGACAATTTTCTGCTTGCCTGATATCAGAAGTCCTGATACAAAGTAATGGAGTGTGGCACATAAATTAACAACATAATAGTAAAGTATAGCAAAACATAGATCATGAGTAAAGAATTTTAGCAAGTTTAATAAGAATTTTCAGGAAAAAACAATGTCTTCCAGACTTTGAATCCTCAGTAAAAGTCTATCCACTTCTCTTGCTAAGGCAGAAGATGTTTCTTATGGATTGAAGACTGGAGGATCCCACACTAAAGACCAACGTGTTCTTAATCCCATTCCTTAGTGACATGCTTGTCACTAAACAAGAATGCCATGTTTACCATTACTATCTAAAAAATTAAAAAAAACTTACCAAGGTTTTGTAAGCTGAACCAAAAATTGACTAACAAGTTCGGAGATATTCTTAGGGTAAGAACATCAAAAGAAAACTGCTTCCTGAATCAGAAGATAAAAGGGGTAGAAGAGATCACTACAGTTACTGGTATTTTCTTTTATCCTTCAAATAGATGCTGTTGTTTCAAAACCTGTATCAGTGTATAGAGTGACATATCTAGTTAGCTGACCTCTTCTTTATCTCATGACTCAATCCAACTTTCAACTGGGTACAGAACCAGTCTGCCTGTTCCCTAGTCCTGAACTCCTTCCTCTGCTTGTTTTCACCAGGAATATCAAATTTAGAAGGAAACGGATCAAAAAGTGCAATCTGTTGAAGTAAAAAGTCATCAATCATTTGGTGAGAGGGGCGATGCAGGGTCCCCAAACAAAGCTTTGCCTCTCCCATCCCAGGCCCATATGCTACTTCTCTTTGCCAGGGCAGCTCCTCGACTGCTGGGTGCCCTTCTGCTCAGGACACTGAGAAAATAGGTTAAATGTAGTATTCAGCAACTTTCCTTAGGCTTTGAAGGTCATCTCAGTACTCAGCATTTTTACATCTTTTCAAATAAATAATGAAAATGTAGATTTCTCAATATGGCATAGCTGGGTTGATTCCCAAGGAACTACATTCAAACGGCACCACGTATTACCAGCATATGTTTCTTCTTGTAGTGTAGATGCCAAGCTAAGATTACATTAGGGAATGCATTTTCATAAAGAATTAAGGATATCAAAAAATAACTTGCTAGAAAATGTAGTAGGGAGGAATATTGGCAAAAATAAGTACTCCTCATAATAATACAATGGAAATATGAGTATATTAAGGAGATGGGATCCTTGAAAGTAATTCTTCAAAATGTCAGCAGATGATCCCTCAGAGGTCCCATCTTACTAATACTTGCAAAAGTTAAATATTGAACAATTCTGCCAAGATCACTTAAAATATAGTTAACAAAATCTGCAACAAAATGTGGTGCAAATTAATGCCTCCCAAATATGTGCACATAATAATTCCCAGTATCTATGAGTAAGTGCCTTATAATGCAAAGAGACTATGGATATGATTAAGGGAGATGATCTTGGTGTGAGATGGGCCAGTAGCATGCATTGCCCAGAGCCCAATATGATCACAAGCCCTTAAATTATAAAGAATGTTTTCTGGTTCTACACCAAAAGAAAAATGATCAGAGTTATATTGCAATGCTGCCTCTGATGTAGAAAAGGTTCATAAACCAAAGAATGTGGACAACCATTGGATTCTAGAGCCTAAACATGAAAAGGACAACAAAACCAATTCTTGTCTAGAACTTGCACAAAGAATACATCTCTTTCACTTTAATTTTAATCAAATATCAGATGTCTGACTTACAGAACTGTATAGTAATAAATTTGTGATTATTTAAGCTATATGTTTGTGGTCATTTTAGAGCAGTAAAAGGAAACAAATACAGTATTTTAAAATCTGACAAAAATCATAACATTATTAATACTATGACACCGAACTAAGAAGAAAATAAAGGTTGTGAATGATAGTACGATACATAGGGTACATATCTGACAATTTATCCAATCCTCTGCCCTTTACACCACTCCTGGCACACCAAGCACAACCAAGAGTGATCCTTGAGCACAGAGCAAGGAGTAAGTCCTGAGAACCCACCAAGTATGGTGACCATCCCTGTTGGGTATAAAATATAATTGGCATCATAAAAAATGGAGAACTATACTAATGTCCTGAAAATGACTCTATTATATTAAATGTATTTATATTATTAGAGGAAATAACTGGAAAAGAAAAATTATATAGGAAATGATTTAGAAATATCTGATTAAGAAATTTTTTAAAATTACATTATAACGTCAAGTTACATAACTAAGAATAATTACTTGTAGATCACTAAAAGTGTGAGTATCTTTAAATGTTTTAAATTGAGGCAAAAATAAAAGTATGTTCAAATATGTGAAGAAATTAATTTTCCCAAGCTGTAATTGGTGAAGAAAATTCAAATATAATGCCATAAAAGAGGAAAAACAAGGACTACAGGACTTTCATGAAAAGGTTAATATTTATATCTCATAAGATTCATAATTATCATATACAAACAAGATATCCAATATAAATAAGCAAAGAATATGATATGATCATCTATGCAAGAGAAATTTAAATTAGTAAACAAGCCTCAAACTGTTCTACCTAACTGTAAGTAAAGTATTAAAATATTCATTAGAAACTATTTACACCTATTATATTAGCAAAAAAAATGGTAATACACAGGTTAAACAAGTTTCAAAGAAGTTAGCATGTTTATATAATGTTGTTGCAACTTAAATTCTATTTGTTAGGTAAGGTTAATACATATCAAAAAGTGTAAAATAATAAGTTTTGTGATTCATAATTTCATCACCAAAATCTATTCTAAGAAAATAATTCAGAGGCAAAGCCAATGTCTATATTTGAAAATCTTTACACACGGGGAAAGTGAACTTTTACCAGATAGACACTGGAGTGAAGAGATAGCTCAAAGAACTGGCATCAATTCTTTGTATGTAAGACTCCAAGGTTCAGTTCTCAGCAATACAGGGCAGAAAGTCAGGGGTCTGACACAAAAACAAAGCAAAACAAAAAGACCACTAGACAGTCATTGAAATGTATGAAGACTTCCAAGCAACAAGGAAAACATTTAATAAAGTGTTGAATTAAAGCTGAAAATTTCTACTTGACTTAACCTAATGACTTTCACGGGTATAGGAAACTAAAATAGCATTTTCTGATAACCAGACTTATGAAGAAACAGAAAAGCTGTTCAAAGAATGGTCATTTATATTAGGAATTAGCTTTGTATTACATTTTCCTCTCTGCTATTATTGTTGTTATTGTTTTTATTTCTGAGATAACCAGAGGTTACCTTGGTTACTGTACACAAAAGATCACACATTTTATTATAGTATCAGAAATCACAATAGGCTGCTGCCATAATTTAGGTTGAAATTCTCAGCCCTCTGCCTCCACAACAAATTCTCAAACACTGGGTCATAATCCCAGGATGTAGGATTAAATTTAAATTATTTTTGGTTTTTAAGGGGTCACACCCAGCTGTGCTTGGAACTTACTCCTATCTCTGTGCTCAGTTTTCACTTCTGGTGTACTCTGGGACTATATGTGATGCCAGGAATCAAATCCAGATCAGTTGTGTAAAAAGCAAGAGCCTTGTTCACTATCCTATCTCTCTGACACCAGGATAAACGTTTTAGCTTTTGTCATTTCCATACTCTGGGAATATTTATTAAATTAATCTTAAAGCATAAAGACACCATCACCACCAAGATTAATGTCTCATACCTAAAAAGGTACAAATTTATGATATCTTACTAGTTAAAAGTCTGAAGACTTTTACTATAAAATATTCAAGAAATTAATGTTTAAACTAGAGTAAGAATTTGTTTGAAAATATGATAATCAAATATGTCTAATCAGAAGCAACATATAAGGGTCTTAAGCCCTAGGGCCATATACCATTTATTGTAAATTTTTAAAAAATGTTAAAAAATATTCTCATTTAGCCTGTTATTTTTCTATGAGCCTGGAATGACAAAAAGATTGATATGAAATTAAATACTTCCATGAAGTCTATCAAATAATTTTCAATAAATATAAGTGTAGCACTATTGATGAAACAGTCTAAGTCTTTGGACAAACAACGAATAGAGTAAGAAAACGACACACACAAAAGAATATTTCTATACTCAGACTGTAAATGTCAACTTATCTATCATAAGCCATTATTTCTGCTGATACAGTGTTTATCCTTTAAAACAAGGTAATTCTCTGGAAGCTATGAGCCATTGACAACAAATATTCACAGAAATTGAAGGATGAGTTGAAAAACCTGTGCAAGGTAATCTGGGCAAGGCATCGCAGCATTCACTATATAGGCTAGGGATGGAAATGAAAAGAGAAGGACTTAAGGAAACAAATATGGCAGCAATGTGAAGAAAAACAATGTGTAACGATTCATTTTTGCATGTGTTAATAGGTCATTTCTGAAGGAAAAATATAAAAAGAAAATAGAAATAAAATTAAAAAGGTCTAAATAAATACTAGAGTTAGGGAAGACAAAATTGTAGGTGATGGGGATAGTCACCCCCATTTAGAATCATCTTTCTGGGTACAGCCCTTTGGAAAAATGTTTATAGATGTTCAAGTTAGCGAGAAGTTTCTGGATTTTATGGCATGGCCTGACACTATATACAATCCCCTCAAGGACCACCAGGGATAATTATTGAGTATAGAATCAGGACAAGCTTAAGAGTACCACAGAGTGTGGCCCCGACCTCACCTCTTCAAAAACAGTGGGCTCCAAGATAATGGGTCTTTTCTCAAAAGAGATAAAACTATTCAGAAGGGATAAAGCACTATTGAGGGATACAGTAATAATCCTAATGGGACCATTAACCTATTTTCCCTAAGGATTCTAATTTAGAATTAGCAGGTAGACAAATGGCCACCAAAATAAATGTTATCACAAAAATCTCTACAATAGAAGTGGGTTTTGATTTGGGAAGTTTTTTTAGGGGGTAGTATTGGACTGTACCCAGTGCTGCCCAAGACATACTCTTTAACTCAGTGTTCAGAGGTCTCTATTGGTGATCTCAGGGTTCCGTGTGGTAATAGAAATCCAACCTGGGTTAACTGCATGCTAGGCAAATGCCTTAGCCCTTGTACATTCTCTCCAGTCCCCTCACAAATTTAATTATCTTTGAATTAGAAGCATTCTCATTACATAACAA
>PVKC010017420.1:0-20242 GCA_004027635.1 Crocidura indochinensis | reverse complement strand
GAATTTGAACCAATGACCTTTTGCATGAAAGGCAAACGCCTTACCTTCATGCTATCTCCCGGGCCCCAAAAACTAATAATTTTATCTTCGGTTAGGAGTGCCATAAAATATTGCCTACACATTTATATCATGCATGATAATTGTAAGGATTGTTATTTGCAATACTATGAATATTGTATTTAATTGTACAGTTGCACTAAAAATTGGGGGGGGGGGTTTTGGGTCATACCCGTTGGTGCTCAGGGTTACTCCTGGCTCTGTGCTCAGAAATCTCTCCTGGCAGGCACAGGAGACCATAAGGGATGCTGGGATTTGAGCCACTGTCTGTCCTGAATTGGCTACATGTAAGGCAAATAAATGTTCTACTGTGGTGCTATCTCTTGGCCCTAAAATTTTTTTTTAAACTTTATTTATTGATTAGTTGGTTGTTGCGCCACACCCAGCAGTGCTCAGGGGTCACTCCTGGCTCTGCACTCAGAAGTCTTCCCTGGCAGGCTGAGGGACCATATGGGAATCGAACTGGGTCCCTTCGAGTCTGCCACATGCAAGGCAAATGCCCTACTGCTGTGCTATCTCTTCAGCACAATAAAGAATTTTTTTTTTGTTTTTTGTTTTGGGGCCACACCTGATGACGCTTAGGGATTACTCCTGGCTGTGTGCTCAGGAATTGCTCCTGGCTTTGTGGACCATATAGGACACTGAGGAGTGAGCCCAGGTCTGTCCTTGGTCAGCCACGTGCAAGGCAAACACCCTACTACTGTGCTATGCTCTAGCCTCTAAAATTGTTGGGTTATTTTTTGGTTTTGGGACCATACCCGGTGGTGCTCAGGGGTTACTCCTGGCTGTCTGCTCAGAAATAGCTCCTGGCAGGCACGGGGGACCATATGGGACACCAGGATTCGAACCAACCACCTTTGGTTCTGGATCAAAAAATATTTGGATCAAAAAATAGCTGTGCTATCTCTCCAGCCCTAAAATTTTTTTAAGGGAAGAGCTAAACATTTATTTAAAACTGTTCTATTAATATGAGAAATTTGTTGCTGGAAAAATGCTTTCTTTTTTTTTTTTTTTTTTGGTTTTTGGGCCACACCCGGTGATGCTCAGGGGTTACTCCTGGCTATTTGCTCAGAAGTCGCTCCTGGCAGGCACGGGGGACCATATGGGGAACCGGGGAATCGAACCTCGGTTCGTCCTAGTTTAGCGCAGGCAAGGCAGCACCTTACCTGCAGTGCCACCACCCGGCCCCCGGAAAAATGCTTTCTTTTAGTAAATAAATGGAAAATAAAATAAAATAGGAAGAGGAAATCTTTTACAAATTAAAAATGAAATTTACAGATAAAACAAGTAAACTTTGGTTCTTGCTGATTGAATAGAAGCTAATTCCTACAAAACATGACATATGTAACATTCCTCAAATGACAGAATGACAGTGATAAATAGCAGAGTGCCAGGAGTAGGGGCCTGGATGAGAAAGTCGGTGGCATGAGGAGCCCTGTGATTATATGGTTTTTGTTTTTATTTTGGCCATACATAGAAGTACTCAGGACTTACTCCCGACTCTGCACTCAGAGATCACTCCTGACAGTGTCCACTGGATCTTATGGGATGCAGCCCATGGATCCGTATGGGATCCAGCCCAGGTTGCCTGTGCAAGGGAAGTTCCATATCCTCTATTATTTCTCTGATCTCTGCTTTTTGTCTTGAATGGTGATAAATATACATACTTCAATTGAATCAAATACAATCAGACGAGTTGATATAAGACAGGATTGTGTTGATATTAATATCCTAATTGTGTTGTGACAGTACAAATTTGCTATATGCTCTGTGTAAATGAACTGGTGTTGTTTTTTTCTTAATACATGTTCATGCATAGAACATGTATTTTGCACTTAATATGGCTAAATATAGAATTTGGATTAAAGTATTACAGGATTGAATGGAAAAGAAATAAATGATTTCCTTCCTATTTGTTTTTTTTTCCCTAATTTTTTTCTCCAATATTTTTATAAAGGCATGGACTACTAAGGCCAAAGGAGAAGCTACAAATGAAGGAACTGAAGCAAAGAAGCGAAAACGAATGGTTGATGCAAGTCATGAAACTGAAAATCAGGACGAAAAAGAAAAGGAGAATCTGAATTTACCTAAAAAGCAAAAGCCAACAGATCTTTCTGTGAATCAGAAACTGTCAGCGTTTGCCTTTAAACAGGAATAGAGGAAGAAAATGAGTTTAGGAAAATGATAGTGATCTTTTTTTTATTATTAAAACTATCTTTGAATCTGGCAGATTTTTTAAAAATTGGTTTTATGGCCATACATTATTGTGTTCAGGAACCATCCAGCTCTGCACTTAGAGGTTACTCCTGGCTCTGTGCTCAGAAATCACTCCTGGCAGGCACGGGAGGCCATATGGGATGCCAGGATTCAAACCACAATCTATCCTGGATCGGCTGCATGTAAGGCAAACACCCTACTCTTGTGCTATCTCTCCTGCCCCATAGTTTTAGAATAGTCTTAAGGCAACTATTGGTTTCTCTAAGATACTATATATATTAGTATAGGTGATAGCATGTGAAAAACTACCATCACTGAAGATTGTTTACCCCTAAAAGAGAACACCATTTAGAAGCATTAAATTTAGGTCACTAAATAATAATAATAATAATAATAATAATAATAATAATAATGAACAAATAAATAAATTCAGGCCACTAACTTTAAGTTACTGTCCTACCCAGTATGACTCTATTATTACCAGAGTTAAGGGCTTAAAACCTCTGGAGATTGAAGTCGCTTCCTATGTGGTCATTTGCTCTGCTATGTACTGGAAAGTACTGTCTTCCTATCTATAATAGACTTTTCAAGTCCTGTCTAAACTACATCTTGGGAACTTTGTTTTAAGTAGGGGCTCTAAAATGTAAATAATTTTGTGGATGAAACTTGTGTTTGAAATTTATAAATGACTTGCAATTATCTATTTGTATAGCCAGTTTTATTAAATAAAACTTTTAAACTTTTTATACTAAGTTTGATATATTTTCATGAATTAAACAGTAACCTGGAAGATACATATTGTTGGCATAATCTTCTTTGCTACTACATATTGCACATAAAAGATTTGAAGGTAGTGTTTTGATAGCATGGTAGCCTGTGAAAGAATATGTTCTTCAACACTACTTACTGATCAAGTCTTTGAAGTCTTGAGAAGATAATAGCTAAAGACTTAGGGAAAGTATTTTACTCCCTTTTTTTGTCTCAAATAAAAAAAATTGAAATACATATTTCATACATTTTATATTATTTTCTAGACAGAGTTTAATAAGGAAAAATGTAGAAGTTAGGAAGGGAAGCATGACAGAAAGTAGATTAGGTATCTTTGATTTGAGGATAGTCTCATAGGTTGGAAGAAAAAAGTCACATTGAAAATTCAGACATGGGACCCGGGAGATAGCATGTAGGTAAGGAGTTTGCCTTTCATGCAAAAGGTCATCGGTTCGAATCCCGGTGCCCCATGTGGTCCCCTGTGCCTGCCAGGAGCAATTTCTGAGCATGGAGCCAGGAGTAACCCCTGAGCACTGCCAGGAGTGGCCTCCCCCCCCAAAAAAAAAAGAAAAAGAAAATTCAGACATACAGAAACCATAGTAGTTTCTTATTGCAGAATGATTATTATTAAGAAATAATATTTACTGATTTCTTAGTTAACATTTCATATTCAGAAACTTGTATTTTGTTTTGTTTTGGAGCCACACATGCTATGCTGTTGGCTACTCTCAGCTAAGTGCTTGGGGCTCAAGGGTGTGGTGTTCAGGTGGAACCAGGCTGGATCAGGAGCAAACCCAGCCTTTATACCTGCAAGCAAGTGCTCAGTCCCTGTGCTATATCCTTGGTGCAAGAGGAACCTTGGTGCAAGGATGGAGAGGTACATCCTGCTCTTAGGATTAAATCCTAGTTCTGCTCAGGGATCACTCCTAATGTTGGTTGGGACCAGATACAGTGCCAGGTATCAAACTGGTGTTGGCCATGTGCAAGGCAAGCACTTTGTGCTTTAATCTCTGGCCCCAAGGACATGGTTTAGAACCAGGCTATTTGGGTTTGAAAATGCAGCACAATACCTACTAAAGTTAATCTGTAAAGTTAAAATAATATCTACTACATAGAGTTTTTTGGTTTTTGGAGGACCATACTTGGCAGAGCTCAGCTTACTCCTGGCTCTGCATAGGGATTACTCTTAGCGGGCTCAGGGAACCATATGAGGTGCCAGAGATTGAACCCATGTTAGCTGTGTGCAAGTCAAATGCCCTAACCACTATAAGTACTATCGCTTTGGCCCCCTACACAGGATTTATTTAGTTAGTTTGGTTTTGGTTCACTCAGTAGTATTACGGGGTTACTCCTGGCTCTGCTCAGGAATCATTCCTGGAGGACTAGGGAGACTGTAAGGTTGACTGACTTCAAGGCAAACCCTACCCAATATGCTATCACTCCAGACCTACACAGGATATTTTTTTAAATAAGATGACTACTTAGTTCATAGCAAATAGTATTAATATATACACTTAAGCTATTATGATGCTGTTTGAACTAAATTTATTCCAAGATCTAAGTAATAGTTGAATTTTTGAAAGCACTTACTGTGCTTTTATTTTCTTCAGTTTGCATATTACACATAAAAATATAGTACTTAAAGCTTAAGTACTATATTTTAGGGCCATAGGAACCTTATAGTAATGAAGGGTTGATAGAACTATTTTTTAATACCCTACTATTTAGTTGAAGAAAGGTTTTTATATTGGCTTGTTTTAACTTACAGATCAGATCTTTGAAACTAAGAAAACTTATCTATATTCTTTGCTTGCAAAAGTTAAATCTTAATTTTCCCCCACAGATTTGAGAGTTAGCAGTAGGAATATAGAACTGTAAAAATGAACAGCTACTTTCATAATCTTTGTACTTTGTATTTTGAGCTTATGTACTTTAAAAGTTGTTAATTTGGGGGCCGGGCGGTGGCGCTGGAGCTAAGATGCCTGCGCTAACCTAGGACGGACCACGGTTCGATCCCCTGGTTCCCCATATGGTCCCCCGTGCCTGCCAGGAACAAGTTCTGAGCGAATAGCCAGGAGTAACCCCTGAGCATCACCGGGTGTGGCCCAAAAACCAAAAAAAAAAAGTTGTCAATTTAACTTGATTCAGTAGCTAAAAATTTCTCAAAGAGGTTATTTTATCTCTTTATGTCCATCAAGAGGGTATCTAGTTATTCAAAACAGAAGTGAATATTGGGTTATGCTGTCTTATAGTTACTGTCACTGCAATTGGACAGATCCTTGTAGATAAAATGATGATACCCATCCATGTAAAAAAGCATATTAATCAGTGAATTCTTTTAAAAAATTTTAATGCTTTTTGCATCACCCAGTGACGCTAAGGGGTTACTCCTGGCTATGTGCTCAGAAATCGCTCCTGGCTTGGGGGACCATATGGGATGCCGGGGAATTGAATCACAGTCTAGGTTAGCGCATGCAAAGCAAACAACCTACTGTGCCACCACTCCGGCCCTCTTATGGGTCTTTTTGTTTTCCAGCCTTTATTAAGTAATTTTTCCTCAGGTTTTTATTTTCAGAAGTTTACAAAATGTTAAAACAGTGAGTACCCATGCATACTTTAGATTGATTGCCTTGTTAATATTTTGCATGTTTCACATAAAACTTTCCCAAAGTAATTTCTGTTGGATTTTTTTCCTTCAGTTTAGTATCAGTAATTCTGCAATGATTTTAAGTACTGGAAATAATTTTTTTTTTTTTTTTTTTTTTTTTTGGTTTTTGGGTCACACCCGGCAGTGCTCAGGGTTTACTCCTGGCTCCATGCTCAGAAATTGCTCCTGGCAGGCACGGGGGACTATATGGGGCACCGGGATTCGAACCGATGACCTTTTGCATGAAAGGCAAACGCCTTACATCCATGCTATCTCCCGGGCCCCTGGAAATAATTTTTTGTGAGACTGAAAACAATTTAGGTTATACTACTGAATGCAGACCCCCTTCCCAAAATCCGTGCACTGGGCACCTGGCCAGCTCCCATACCACTACCAAGACCAGGTAGCCATTGTTTACACTTGCAACCTTACATAGACACAGTCTTTGGTCTTTCCTCTCTCTATTGATGTAGACTGACAGTTCCGTCAGACACCAGACAAAACTCTCAATCCTCCAAATCAGGTTTTCAGTATTGGTTAATCTATTGGCAAGGTATTACAGCTCTGTGTTGTCTCATCACTTCTTAATACAGTAAAGAATGAGTAATAACATAACTCAGTCCTCTTTAGGCTTTCCTCTTGTGTTACACATAGGTGTGCAATTTAAATTTATGTACCAAGAAGCCTGGAATTATATTGATGGAATGATTAGAATAGTGTGTATAATACATGAACTGAAGCTTGAGAGGCTTAGATTTTATTTTGCTTCTTCCACTATAGCTTTATGACTGGGCGTTCATGAATTTTTCTGATTCTGTTTCATATGGTCATTGTAATAAAGATGACGGTATATTTTGGCTCTGAACTTCCCAAAGATCCTGCATTAGCTGTGCCCAGATGAGTAACCCACATCTCACTGGTTACCTTCCTACACCACAGTTGTACTGCAAGTTCACCACTGCACCAAAGATTCGGGAGTCTAATCTTGAATACTTGGAATTTGGACCTAGAATTGGCTAAACTGAGTAACTGAACTGCTTTGTCAGCAGACACGCATCACTATCACAGGGAAAGGAAAGAGTTTGGAGAAGTGGAGAAATGATCAAGCAGTAGAAACCAATATAATTAGAAAGGGAATGTGAGAATAAAACTCAAATATCATCTTGTCCACATGATCACAGATCCTTTTTGTGGTTCTGATAACAAAGACTCAAGAGAAAGAAAGATGACAAGTTAATTCATTCTCAAAGGATAGTGTGGAACAAATTAGTGGCAGATAATGTTTGCCCTGAGTTCAAACCTGACCACGTCTTAATCCACAGCTGGAATGAAATTGGTGTTTTATCTAGAAAGGGAGGAGTCTTAATATGGTTTTATATGATAAAGACTTGGTTATGTCATTTCTCCTTCAAATGAAATGATAGGGCAGCTGACTGAAAAATAGCTAGGCATCTTTAGTGGGAAGAGTTCAAACTCAGCAAGTAAAATGAAACAGCCCAAATATAAAATGAAAAATTGTTCATGAAGTTCTGGTATATGGATAGAACTGAAAGGCATTTTACTTAAGTCAGAGATAGAACAAATACCATTACAGAACCATAGAACATGAATAATCTTATTTCTGTCTTTATACAAATTGAGAAAAGAAAAGGAAAAAGAAAGTGGATGGGATCAGGGGCCAAGTGGTGTCAGGAACATTGAGTGGGAAAAAAATGATCAGACCTAAATACTTAAACCAAAGCCAATGACAGTGGAATCAAGACTCACAAACTACAACAAACTATACACAAAAGAGACCTGCTAGATGAGCAGTCCAGGGGGCTAAGGGTAGTGGTATGGGAGCCATGCTGGGAACTATGGCGGAGGGAGGTCAACACTGGTGGGGAGAAAGGCCCTGATTCACTGTCACTATGTACCTGAAATACAATTGTAAAAGATTTGTAATTCACATTGGTCTCATTAAAAAATTAAAAAAACAAAAATTCAAATACCAGCGGCCAGAGCTGTGGCACAAGTGGTAGGTCGTTTGCCTTGCACACAGCTACCCTAACACAGACCATGGTTTGATCCCCCAGCGTCCCATATGGTCCCCCAAGCCAGGAGCAATTTCTGAGCAAATAACCAGGATTAACCTCAGAGCGTCACCAGGTGTGGCCCAAAAACAAACGAACAACAAGAAAACAACAAAAAAATCCAAATGCCATATGATAAATCTGGTAACAGAGACAAAACAAGGGAATGATATCAAGCAATGATAAGTGCTTGGCATTTATGAAATTTATCAATGTTGGAAGTAATGCCAGGAATGGAAATCAGATCCGATAGAGGTAAGATGTCTGCCTTGCAAGCCCCAGCCAAGGAAGGACCACGGTTCGATCCCTTGGCATCCATATGGTCCCCCCAAGCCAGGGGCAATTTCTGAGCACTTAGCCAGGAGTAACCCCTGAGCATCAAACAGGTGTGGCCCGAAAAAAAAAAGATCAGACCCGAGGTGACATAGGACTGTGGTGTAAAGCTTTTGGTAATGGTGGAATGTAGTAACTATCATTAATAAGGGGCCGGAGAGATAGCACATCAGTAGGGCATATTGGCCTTGCAAGCAGCCGATCCAGGACAGATGGTGGTTGAAATCCTGACATCCCATATGGTCCGTCATGCCTGCCAGGAGCAATTTCTGAGCACAGAGCTAGGAGTAACCCCTGAACATTGTCAGATGTGACCCAAACAACCACCCCCCCCCCAAAAAAAAAGAAAAGAAAAGAAACTTAAGCACTATTTTGTCTTTTTTTTTTTTTTTTTTTTGGCTCCTTTCTGGAGAGAAGCAGAAGAGGGGTAGTCATACCCAGTGATGTCCAGAGTATGATCCTGGTTCTGCACTCAGGAATTACTCCTGGTGGTGTTTAGGGAATCATGAAATGTCAGGGATCAAACCCAGGTCAGGCACATGCAAGCAAAGTTCCTTAACCACTGTACCATCTCCTTAGCACCAAAACTAAAGCACTAGTTCAACTATATTACTTAAACTATAAGAAATTTTAATACGAAAGTTTATATGTGGCAAGTAAACACATGGAAAAAAGTGTTCAATATCATCCATTAAAGGAACTCAAAAACTGCAATGTGACCTATCAGAATAGGTAAAGTGAAAAATAGTGATAACACAAAATGCTGATGAGGATGCAGAAAAATTTAGGTCCCACATACATAGCTAGTGTTAAATAAACTAGCACAACCAATGTTGAGAATTGTTCAGTTTCTTTTCAAGCTAAAGTAACTTTCCTATATAACCAACATTTGCGCTTTTAAAATTTTATCCAAAACATAAACATATTTTTCACTTTGTAGCTTGTGCGTGTTTGGAGCAGCTATATTCTTAATAGCTTTGAACTGGTAGCTAATCAGATGTTTGTCCATGGCTGACTGGTTAAACAAACTACTACTCAGCAACAAAAAGGAACAAACTATAGCCTTGATTTCTTATTTATGTTGCAAACTCTTTGCATTTATTTGGATTAACCTCTGGAAAATTATGCTGAGCAAAAAGATCCAGTCTCAGTTATGCTGAATTAAAAAAGTGTCCAATCTCAAAGATACATACTGCATAAAATCATTTCTATAACCTCGATAAAATAGCAGAGATGAAGAGCAGATGAGTGATTATCAGAGTTAAACATGAGACAGGGAAGAATCTATAATGAGTTAAAATCCAGTCTTTTTTTTGTTTGTTTTTGGGTCATACCCAGCAGTGCTCAGGGGTTACTCCTGGCTCCATGCTCAGAAATTGCTCCTGGCAGACATGGGGGACCATATGGGGCACTGGGATTCGAACCGATGACCTTTTGCATGGAAGGCAGCTGCCTTACCTCCATGCTATCTCCCAGGCCCCTAAAATCCAGTCTTATGATGATTTCACATTTGATAAAATACACAGAACTTTATGTACATACATGAAAATTAGGCTGTACTAGTGAAATATAAGTAAGTCAGATGAATTTTTTTTTTTTTTTTTGGTTTTTGGGTCACACCCGGCAGTGCTCAGGGGTTACTCCTGGCTCTCCTTACTCAGAAATTGCTCCTGGCAGGCACGGGGGACCATATGGGGCACCGGGGTTCGAACGGATGACCTTTTGTATGAAAGGCAAACGCCTTACCTCCATGCTATCTCCCGGGCCCCAGATGAATTGTTTTAATAGCAATCTTGGTTTTAGTATTCTAGAGTTGTAAACATTGGAGGAACATGGGAATTAAATATAGTGGAGAATATCCAACAACTGACAGTGAAAAATTCTAATGTGGCATTTGTAACTAATGGGAGAAAATTTATATTCCTGATTCCCAAAAGTGTTATTAGCACTTCAAAAGTAGATGTGATTTCTTTTTCTTTTCTTTTCATATTCAGAGCCTGGCAAAATGCCTCTCCTAAACAAGGTAATCAATATGTTTCTCTTGTTGACATTGATAAAGGATTCTGAGTCAACGACTGGGTAATCTGTGCAATTTTTTATCCATATACCAAGAAAAATTGTCACCATTTTGAAGCCATTGTGAATAATTTGTTGAAGAATGGAGGGATAGAAAGAAAAATCAACTTTATTAGAAAAACAATAATTTAAACAACAAACGTCTTCAAGTAAACACAGGTGCACAAACCAAAAAGATGAATTTGTCATATATCCTATTATAGTTCAGGCTTTTACAACAAAATATTATATAGTGGGGCCCGGGAGATAGCATGGAGGTAAGGCGTTTGCCTTTCATGCAAAAGGTCATCGGTTCAAATCCCGGTGCCCCATATGGTCCCCTGTGCCTGCCAGGAGCAATTTCTGAGCATGGAGCCAGGAGTAACCCCTGAGCACTGCCGGGTGTGACCCAAAAAACAAAACAAAAAAAAATTATATAGTGACGTACTTCTTGCTAACTGAAGTAAACATTCTGGCAGCACTCAGGGGCTACTCCTGGGTTTGTGCTCAGAAATCGCTCTGGCAGGCTTGGGGGACCAAATGGGATACTGGGGATTGAATCCAAGTTGATCCAGTTGGCCACATATAGGGCAAAAAAACACCGTACCACTGTGCATCGCTCCAGCCCTACAGTCCATTTTTGTCCTTCAAAATATATACATCAGGGGACTGGAGCAATAGTAAAGTGGTGGGGCATTTGCCTTGCACGTGCCAACCCAGAACGGACCTGGGTTTGATCACCAGTATCCCATATGGTTCCCCAAGCCAGGACCGGTTTTTGAGCACATAGCCAGGAATAACCCCTGATCGTCACCAGGTGTGGCCCCAACCCCCCCCCCAAGTATATATGTATATATAAATATATGTGTATATATATACATCAGTTATTGATTCTTTGAGTTTGAAAAAAATTACAATATCTTCTAAAAATAATATATCCTGGGAGTTTTTACTGATATGATTCTTTTCACTATCTCTTATTAGAGCCTAAAAAGTTGCTTCTTTTCTCTTTGCATTTATTTCCTGATTTATTTTATTTTATTTTATTTATTTGTTTGGTTATTAATGATGGAAACAAAACAGATTTAAAATTGCAGCTTCTAGAAGAACCAATTGTTCTTGCTGGTCTTATATCTCTCCTCAAACTTGCCCTTGGCTTCTCTGCCAGTCTTGTTCTTAAGAGGAGGGTCTCTGAAGACATCCTTATTGACTATGGTTTTGTCCAAAGGGATGTCCAGAGAGTACATTGTGGGCATAAGGTGATTATAGTTATATACTTTCACGAAAGACTTGATCTTTGACTTTTTGGTGATTTTCTTCTTGCCCATGGCAGCTACCCCATTGCGTGGATAGTGGTCAATTCCAGTCACCAGGGCATGGCTGTAGGGGAGGTCTGAGGTGCCATCATCAATGTTCTTGACAATGTCCGCTTTGCGTCCTGAGTAGCATCTGGCTGGCACCAGGATCACATTCCCAGGTTTCATAAACTTGCCCATTTTGATAGCAACCACTCGGGCCTACAGCAGAAAGCAATTTATTTTATTTTGAACATCTCTTTCTCTGTCAGTTCGCTTTTCTTTGCTACTATTGCGGAAAATAAAAACTTCTGAACACTCAACTTGTTCAATCATATCTTGATATTATTACTGAATCTCTTAGCCTTGCTTATCAGGCCACTTCTAAGTTGCTGGTTAAGGTAAACAGTAAATGCCTCCATTATGTAGGCCAGAGGTTTTCCACCTTTGCACACAGAATCACGAAATCATGCAATGTACAGCTAGCTAATTGGAACTGGAAAATACCATGTTGAGTAAGCCAGAGCTGAAAGAAAAATAGGATAATCTCACTTATCTATAGATAAGTCTATACATAAGCAGTCTATAGAATAACTGGATGGTGAAATAGAATGTAGTAAAGGAGAAATGCCTTGATCAACCTTGACCCTACAGCTTATGGAGGACAGAGAAGGAAAGAAATTAAGGGAGGAAGAAGATGACAAAGAGAAGTAATGAGGGAAGAGGAGTTGTGCTGGTTATGTGGGAGAGTTAAGTTTTATACATATATAAATATATATATATATACATAACACAGACAACACTGAAAACATGATATCTAAGCAGCAGCCACCAAATTTTGTAGCGTGCCTGTCAAGATGGTAAGTAAGGGGAAAGGAGAGTGAACAGAGAGATGGAGTATAGGAGCACTGGTGGAAGTAAGGGGACAATGGTGGGATTGGTGTTGAAGTAGTATGCCTAAAACTTAACTATCAATAACTTTGCAAATCACTAATTAAATAATAAAATGTTAAAACCACCCATTAGGGGCCGGAGAGAGTACAATGGGTAGGGTACTTTTGCCTTGCATGCAGTTGACTTGGTTGCACCTCATATGGTATAGCAAGTCTCATCAGGAGTGATTACTGAGTACAGATCCAGGAGAAGCCCTAAGTGACCCAAAACTCCAAAAATAACAAGAAACCCACTCATTAATGTCACTTTGTTAGGTGTGCAATTTCTGCACCAAAATAAAACACAAAACTACATAATATAATTGGTGGTAGGAAATGTGCGCTGGTCAAGGATGGTGTACATTCTATGACTGAAACTCAACCATGAACAGTTTTGTAATCACAGTGCTTAAAGAATTATATATTAAAATGAAAATAAATAAAAATTTAAAAAACTACATGGTATAATTTTTATTGAAAACCATTTTCACCCAAATAAAACTCAGAGTCCCAAAATGGCGAAAAGATCAGAGCCTGTTGGTTTTCTCATCAGTTTTGGTTCAACCAACTGTGAAAGGTTTTTAACATTGCAGCTAATTTTTGCAAATACTTGGGTAATTGGCTGGGACAAATATACAGCAGCAATTGTAATGTTAAAGATAAAAATATAATGCTTGCTTCAGCAGCACATATACTAAAATTGGAACAATACAGAGAAGATTAGCATGGCCCCTACACAAGGATGACACAGAAATTTGTGAAGCATTCCATAAATTTTAAAAATAAAAATACACCCAGAACAAGGAAATTTGGGGGGGGGCATGCCTGGATGCTCTCAGGGGTTACTCCTGGCTCTACACTCAGGAATCACTCCTAGCTAGCATGAGGGACCATTGGGACTCTAGGGATCAAGCTTTGGTCGGCTGCGTGCAAGGCAAATGTCCACATCTACTGTGCTATTGCTCTAGCCCCAGAAATGTGATTTTGTTTGACTCCAATAAAAAGGTTCTATTAGAAATGTCTTCGCGGGTCGGGCGGTGACTCTGGAGGTAAGGTGCCTGCCTTGCCTGCGCTAGCCTAGGACAGACCGCGGTTGGATCCCCCAGTTTCCCATATGGTCCCCAAGCCAGGAGTGACATTTCCCATATGGTCCCCCAAGCCAGGAGCGACTTCTGTCACCGGGTGTGACCCAAAAACCAAAAAAAAAAAAAGAAAGAAAGAAAGAAAGAAATGTCTTCGCTGTGATTTTTCAATTGGCCTTTTTTGAAATGTGGATCTTTCTGGCAGAATGGCAGCCAACAGCATCACAGGAAGCAGTGTTTCTGTTTTCCAGGTGGAAAGTCACCAACTAGCAGATATTGGCAGACTCCCAAGAGGACTATACATCCAGATCATAAAAAAATATCTGCCTTTCCACCCCCTTAACATCTGTGCTTTGAGAGATTATATCAGTGAAACCTATAGAGAAGCAAATAGAAGGGCATTGCAACAAAAATTTCTATTCTTTCAGTGGTTTGTGTCTGAAAACTATCAAGTGTCTTGCTGAATTACTGATCTTAAATTTTCTTTGCCTCTCTAGACATATCATTAAATAATGTACAAGAAATGAAAAGTAGAAGTAAATTCACAAATCAGTGATGAAGGGAAAGGGATTGGGGATACACACGCATGACAGAATTTAATAAATTGGGGAAGTAAACAAAACTGGACAGTCCAATGAAGCTAGGCAGCAAAGATACTGGGTGTTTCTCTAGATTAGTTTATGAATCACCTAGAAGCTTGTTAAATTGTACAGTATGATAAAGTGGGTCTAGACGAGGACATGGGTCTGCCCTCATGTCTATCTAGTAAACTCCCTAGTGGTCCCCTGTGGCTGTTCTGTTCTATAGAATACATGCTGAGTAGGTAGCATAGAAGCTAGGCCCAGGAGAGGCCTAGCTATCCTATCCTATCCTGTGGAACCTCGTTCAGGATTGAGACTTGAGGATGTAGTCAGATTAAGTGCAAATCTGTATTTCAAAGGGTTGAAAAGTTAATCAAGAGTCCAGAAAGCCAAGAAGAAGAGAGCTATTACTATTGTACCATACCCTACTAATAGATTTGGAGTTAGATTTGCACTTTTTCCTCCCAAAAAACAAAGTTAAAATACATGTGAAACCTCTCCTAGGGATATACCTTAGGAACACAAAAATACAATACAAAAACCCCTTCCTCACACCTATATTAATTGTAGTGCTATTTACGATAGCCAGACTCTGGAAACAACCAAGATGCCCTTCAACAGATGAATGGCTAAAGAAACTGTGGTACATATACACAATGGAATATTATGCAGCCGTCAGGAGAGATGAAGTCATGAAATTTTCCTATACATGGATGTACATGGAATCTATTATGCTGATTGAAATAAGTCAGAGGGAGAGAGATAGACACAGAATAGTCTCACTCATCTATGGGTTTTAAGAAAAATGAAAGACATTCTTGAAATAACTTTCAGAGACAAAAGAGAGGATGGCTGGAAGTTCCAGCTCACTACATGAAGTTCGCCACAAAGAGTGATGAGTGGAGTTAGAGAAATAGCTACATTGAGAACTATCATAACATTGTGAATGAATGAGTGAAGCAATCCTGTCTAGAGTACAGGCGAGGGTGGGGTGGGGAGAAGGGAGATTTGGGACATTGGTGATGGGAATGTTGCACTGGGGAAGGGAGGTGTTCTTTACATGACTGAAACCCAACCACAATCGTATTTGTAATCAAGGTGTTTAAATAAAGATATTAGTTAAAGATATAAAGATGGCCACCACACATGAAAAAAAATTTTTACTTTTTTTTTTCAGAAGTACATTTTGGGGGGTGGGAAGCTATACCGGGGTGTGCTCAGTGGTCCATTTTCCACATTCTAGGATCATTCCTGGAGGGATTTGGGAGGATCCTGACAGTGATTGGGACAACATGCAATGTTAGCATTGATCCCAGGTTTTCTGCATATAAAGCAGAAATAGATCATTGATCTATCTCTCCAGTGCTGCCTATTTTATTTAAAATAATTTAAAAAATAATATTTAAACCACACCAGACATCACTCATGATGGTGCTCTGGAGGCATATTTTGTGTCGGGGTTGGAACATGGGATGATTACGCAAAGCAAGCACCCTCTCTGCTCTACTATTGCTCCAGTACTAAAATTAAATATTTGTTAAAAATGACTTAAAACTTTTTTTTTTCTAGTCAAGACATTTCATCATTTTGTATTATTAGTAGAAAAAGTCTAGGTAGGTTAAACCTTTTAGCTGTTCTCAGGAGTCCCGGCATTTGACTTTGTCACAGCAAAGAATTCAAGAACAAACCATAAAGGTATATTGTCTTAGGAGATTTCTTTTCTTTTCTTTTTCTTTTCTTTTTTTATTTCCTGTCACCAATGTCCTTAGTTTCCCTCCTATCTTCTCCCCTGCCTGACTCAGGAGCAAACATTTTCCCTTCTGCTCTCGTTCTTTTTGTTTGTTTGTTTGTTTGTTTGTTTGGGGGCTACACCTGGTGATGCTCAGGGGTTACTCCTGGCTATGCAATCAGAAATTGCCCCTGGCGGGGCCGGAGAGACAGCATGGAGGTAGGGCATTTGCCTTGCATGCTCAGTGGTTCAAATCTTAGCATCCCATATGGCCCCCTGAGCCTACCAGAAACAATCTCTGAGCGTAGAGCCAGGAGTAACCCCCCTGAGCACTGGTTGGGTGTGACCCAAAAAACAAAAAATAAAAAAAACAAAAAAAGAAATTGCCCCTGGCTTGAGGGATCATATGGGACAACGCTGGGGAATCGAACCGAAGTCCGTCCTAGGTTAGCTCTGTGCAAGGCAAATGCCCTACCACTTGCTCCACTGCTCCAGCCCCATCTCTCCCTCCCTCCCTCCCTCTCTCTCTCTCTCTTCTCTCTCTATCTCTCTCTTTCATATAATATATTTAAGCACCATGATTATAAACATGTTTGTAGTTGGGTTACAGTTATAAAAACAATCCACCACCAATGAATGCAAGCTTTGCATTTGCATTGCACCAATGCACCATTGCAACCTTCCCACCTCTCTTATTTTCTTTCTCCACTCCCTTTTAGACATTGTGGTTTGCAATATTGTTATTGAGGAGTATCATGCCTATCACTTTATCTCCTTTCTGCATCCAGTTCTTGTCTAGAATGATGCTTTCCAACTATCAATGTCATAGTGGTCCCTTCTCTGCCCTAACTTCACTCTTCTCTCCCGCTATTTGTTGGAGGCTTCCTATCATACACTGGCTCTCCTGCCCCTCATCTCTATTGTCTCTGGATACAATTACCATATTATAAGTTCTTATTTTCTTATTATTTTAAATCTGGTCTCTTCCACCCCAGTCTCATAAGGTAAATTAAATAAATATCTAATATAATTATATGTTTATAAGTAAATATATAATACCAAAAGGAGAACAAGAGAACAAGATAGAGAAATGAATTACAGAAAATCATTTATAAAAGCAAAGACATATGCTCAAAAATTAATGTGTTGGCATATTCTAAAAAGAACAGTGCTATTTCTAAGTAAGACATTTATTTTATTAAAAACACTGCGTGAGTGTGGGCAAACTTTAGATTAGCACTGTTTCTACATAAGTTTTCAGTTGTATGGTACAAGAAATGTATAAATTAATAAGGAGTAGAACATATGCATGGGATTTCTTGTTTTGTTTTGTTTTGGGTTCATACCCGGCAGAACTCAGGAGTTACTCCTGGATCTGCACTCAGAAATCTCTCCTGGCAGGCTTGGGGGACCATATGGGATGCCGGGAATCCAACCTTGGTCTGTCCTGGTCAAGTGCAAGGCAAAAGCACTCCCACTGTGCTATCGCTTCAGCCTCCATATGCATGGGATTTCAAGGAGAGGGTTTGGGATGTTGATTTTTCAGGGTCAAGATGTCACCCAAGGGGGTCGGTCGGTGGCGCTGGAGCTAAGGTGCCTGCGCTAACCTACGACGGACCGCGGTTCGATCCCCCGGTTCCCCATATGGTCCCCCGTGCCTGCCAGGAGCGACTTCTGAGCGAATAGCCAGGAGTAACCCCTGAGCGTCACCGGGTGTGCCCCCCCAAAAAAAAAACCAAAAAAAAAGATGTCACCCAAATTCTAACCATATTAGTTCACTTCTTGGCACTGCCATGGCAACTGGAAGTGACCATGGAAGCAGTGGGGTGATTTTTATCATGAAGATATGTGCTAACAATGAGCATTTAATGAAGTTGGAAGTCAGCCATCACTTGCTTGTTCTCCATCTTGAATTTACTTGGCTCAACTGGTCTTGGTCATTTTGAGGTGCCCAGCATCTGTGACACATTAATTCCTTTGGTAGAACATATTAAGTTTCCGGTCATTGTACAGGCTTACAAGAAAAACCTGATTCAAGATAAAAAGGAGGGTAGTGACCAATGTTGACACATTAAAGGACAAGGTGCAGCAGTTATTAGTCCTTAAAGAAAGGTTTGTTTAAGGGAGTAGCAGAATGTTATCATTAAGCATTTATTTTTTTTCTTACTTTTTTTTGTGTTTTTTTGTGTTTTTTTTTGTTTTTTTGTTTTTGGGTCACACCCAGCAGTGCTCAGGGGTTACTCCTGGTTCCATGCTCAGAAATTGCTCCTGGCAGGCACGGGGGACCATATGGGGCACCGGGATTCGAACTGATGACCTTTTGCATGAAAGGCAAACGCCTTACCTCCATGCTATCTCCCAGGCCCAAGCATTTATTTTTTATGACTCAGAGAATCTATTTATTTGGAAGATTTGGGGTTTCACTTGGCAGTTTTCAGGACTAACTCACGACTCTGTGCTCAGGGATTACTTTTGGCAGCATTAAAGGTACCATACGGGAGACTGCAAATTGAACTGGGTTTGGATGCATGGAAAAAAATATACTTTAATCCTTGCATTAAATATCCAGCACTCTTTGTTTTGTTTTGTTTTTCTTTGGTTTTGGGGTCACACCCAGCAGGGCTCAGGGGTTCTTCCTGACTCTGAGCTCAGAAATCGCTTCTGGCAGACTCGAGGGACCATATGGGATGCCGGGATTCAAACTACCGTCCTTCTGCATGTAAAGCAAACACTCTACCTCCATGCTATCTCTCTGGCCCCTAATATCCAGCACTCTTTAGCTTTTCCAGAGAGGTACGATTTTCCAATTCCTTCCCTATTCTCCTGTCTTATTGGAAAAAATAGCTGACAGTAAATAACAAATGTGGGTTCCATGGGGGAACATTGGGAACCCATATTGGGATCTGATTTAGATATTTGAAAGCTAAATTAAAAATAACATGTCTTGCTCTTTGCAGGAAAGCATCCGGTGTTGTCCGATAGAGCTTTCAGATTTACTTGACAATTGAGAAGAGCAGGTCAGCAAGGCTTGCCCGGAGGCACTGAGTGGGCCATGTGGAAAGTGAGACTGTCTGTGCTGCGGTCTGTGACTGCCTAGAGGGAGGCTGCCAGTGCCTGACAAAGGCTAGGGTGGCACTGCTATACCAGAGGCTGACATTAAGAAACATTTGACTGTCTCCCTCACATTGGCTAAAATCATAACCTGATTCAACATAGGCAAGTCCAATACTTCCTTTCCATTTAATGGGAAATGAATTTTGTTTGAATATAAACCTCACTTATCAGTAGAATTTATTGATTACTTAGCATGTGAGAGGCACTGACCTTACATCACACATGTGTGCATGTGTGTGTTGGCAGCTTGGGAGATGCAGGTAACGCCCAAGCAGTGCTGTTGATGGTCTGGGCCATCCCAGCAGTACTGGGAGCCCTCCAGAGCTATGCCCTTTGATGTTTGGGGGATCATCCAGTAGTGGTGAATTATTTGATGTCTGTATGACAGGCATGGGCCTTCACAATTGTATTGTCTCTCCAATCCAACCACTATCTATGAACTGGCTTAATGATCCTCATCATTTAGATCAAGAGATGAATTTTTTTAGGCTAAATACTTTATTCAAGGTCACATCACTTGGTTTTTGTGTTTTGTATTGTTTATTTGGGGCCACACGGGTGGCAGCACTCAGGGGTTACTTCTGGATCTGCACTCAGAAACCTCTCCTGGCAGACTCGGGAGATCATATGGGTTGCCAAAAATTGAACCCAGGTCCACTCTGGGTCAACCCTGTGCAAGGCAAATGCCCTAACACTGATTGCCTCAGATCAGATTACTTGTAATATCCCTATATTTAAGATTACTGCCTACAGTTTATGAATAAGGAAAAAACCTTAAGCCTAGTCCAAATATGAGATCTTGACACAATTGTTGTGATTTTTGGTGGAGTGACAGCAGGTGATGAAATACTCTTGTTACCAAGAGGTATCAAATTAACTGGATAGTAAAGTTTTTAAAATAGCTATGAAAAATCTGTAGCTCCACCCCAGAGTACCTGAGACCCGCCCATTTATGGGTGGGGTCTTGGGAACCGGAGATGACATGTAACTTGACCTGCAGACCCTGCCCATTTCCTGGGAGGGGCCTGGTGAAGGTACTTAAGGGCTCTGACCCAGAGGAGAAGAGCTTTTCTCTTGTTGGTTTCTGGTTTGTACCCAGTTGGATCTATGACAGTTTAAAGGTCTGAGGAGAAGTTTGGAAAGAGATTGAACAAGAAAGATTGATGGAGAGGAGATGACTGAGGGACAAGGTATAAAGCAGGGCTGAATAGGGATCCAGTGTAAATGGTTTATAGACCGCGCATGTGGTTAATAGGGCAAGAATAAAGCTGATATCTCCTGGAATCTGTGGATAATTTCCTCGCTGCTACCTGGAACTGTAGACCCACTGGCTGAAGGGGGTTGGAAACACGTTGTTCTG